>OY998157.1:12507670-12609863 GCA_963921925.1 Sphagnum tenellum
AAAGTGAGTGAAATTTTATGTGTTGTTACTTTTGATACTATATACATTTCCAAATTTGCCACAAATGTTGTAGACCATAGCTTGCCAACATTCAATTTGTTGTTGACATTGGTAAACATCTAGTTATTTGGATTGAATTTGTTACAACTCTACACTTAGCGACCCCATTAAGTTCCACAATAAATGCACAACTTGACTTTGATCTTTTCAAGTTGAATGTACTTCATTGGGAGTGATTGTAGTCTTTGAATTGCCCTCTGAACCATTTATGTTCAAATAATTTCCATCAATGTGTGGCTTGTCATTTCCCTTGGCCATTTCCACAATCATTCAAGCCAATAGTGGTTGAAGTTGGTGTGTTTTCTTGAGGTGGATCCAAAAATGAACTTAGTGAAAGAGAACCTTCATTTGTTACAACAAAAGCTTGTTCATGATGTGGAGGAGTCAACCCACTAACCAACAAAGATGAGTCATCATAGCCATCTATAATGGAATCTTGTCTTAAAGACACAACAAACATATGTTAATCATTATTCTATTTAACATAATGTTGATTACCAAACAAGCCAACAACCACCTAGGTCATGCATGAGTTACAACCACAACAAAAGCTCACAAAATACAAAATCACTAATATTTGAAACATTTTGTTACACATGTCCAATTATGTTAGTACCAAAAAAACTATAAACAATTAACATTCAAATACTCCCAAATGGACACCTAATATGCAAATACATCTAGTTGACCACCTATGAAAGCACACACACATCAATTAGTAGGTGGAAGGAAGTGTTGTCCTCAACATACAAGTAATTTTTTACTTGAAAAATACACACAAGTAACATACAAGTGGATTTCCACTTCATTACAATAGCAACAAATAAAAATGAACAACTCAAGTATATTCATACTTGATGCAAAATTACATTAAGTAACCACAAGGCATCACACAATCAGATTTTTCATTTTTTAGGGGAAAAAAAACAACTATTAAACAACCCAAGTAAATATCTACATTTTAAAGAAATTGCAAGTAACACTAAATGAAATGCAAATAACCAAAAACATCAAACAAGTAGATTTCCACTTCATGGAAATAAAATATAAGTAGTTAGATGTTAGACAACTCAAGTGAACCCTACTTCATGCAAAACCTACAAGTAACACCAAATGAAATACAAATAAGCACAAAATATCTGTCGCAACCCTAGCTTTGGGCTCGTGACCAAGGCAAAAGGGTTGCAAGGGTGCGGGCCAAAAGGAAGCCCGGGAGTCACATCACATACTCCCGGGAATGCAAGAAGGTGTGAGGGAGTGAACCCTCAACACTCCCAAGGCCACTCCCACTTTGGGAGATGGAGTCCGGATGGACTCTCAAACTTTCAGAGATCAATTTGAAGGGCCAAAACTCAATGGCTTGTGGCATTCTTTATATCATTAGAAAGCGCTTAGAACGTAGATATTTAAAATGGGCTTGCATTGCTCATTTAGACATCTGAAACACAAGTTATGGCCAAAAGAAGGGCCGGGAGTCAAACTGCCAATTTGACTCCCGACCAGAAAAAGTCGGGAATCGACTCGATTTACTCAGCTGTAGACAACGTGCCACATACCGTTGAAAAGCTCTCGACAAGAGCTACAACTTTGCTTTAGGCCGTACTTCGATCCGAGGTTTACTATGGGGCTTCAAAGTCCCCGGAGTCCAAAATTATGAAGCTTCAAAATCCCCAAAGTCCCGGCGGGCGCGATTTTGGGACTCCCATGCGGGAGTCCTGGGAGAGAAAAGCCATTTGGATGTGGGCCCCGTGGAGAGGCCCAGAGTATACTATAAGGGGGAAGGTGGTGGCTTCCCCCAAGTCTGGGCCGTGGTGAATCTTGTGTGTCCGTGTTGCCCGTGGCTTGTCTTAGCACCAAAGGTGCTCCAACTATGCACTGACCACTTTGTGTGGGTTGTGTGCAGGCCCGTGTGAGTGAATAAGCTTGTCAATTTTTCCTAGTCCATCTCGGAGCTCCAGCACGCCCCTCTACCCCCTCAAAATGTTGTGAGCTAGGGAGCGCGTCCCGACTCCTCCCTCACATTTGAGTCCTTCAAGGAGTTGGGAGTGTCACTTTCACACAAGTTGATTTCCATTTCCAAGAAAACAATTCAAAAAACCATTAGACAACAAAACTAAGTTAAATTTATTTGATGTAAAACAAGTAAACAATTGTTGTTGCCAAACAAATAGCTAACTATCATTGATATTAACCACCAACTCTAGCAAATACATGTAAACTATGGATTAGAGAATACATAGTAACATTTTGAAAACAACTTAATAGCCCTCACTTGAAAGTAGACATCAACCAAGATCGACCAACATGCAAATATAATTGAATTACATAATTTAAGACCCATAATGTACATAATGTACATAGTCACAACAAAGTGTAAAGACCTAGTACACATGCTCAAGTATATTTGAGTCTAATACTTAACATAAAAAATACATGACGAACCTATAATACAATAAGCCAAGTAGTTCATTGGAAACATTAAAGCAAATCTAGAAATTAAACACCCAGTACCTTTTCATGTATGGTGAATAATCACACATGTCAAAGTGAATTGTTACAAAGCAAATTCATGGAATTATGCACAAATTTATAGCATTAAATAATAATCTAAAATTGGCAAGAATTCCTTAATGGACAAGAAGAAAATAAACACCCAATAGAATACATTAAATGAAAAATGGCATATTAGAAGACACTTACTGTTCATGGAGATAGATTGGGTACTCTTTTATGTGTTGTAAACCCCTTTCATTAGTAAAAAATGATCATTTTGCAATTGGTCCCTATAATTAATTTTAGTCGTGGACGACATTTGCAACTAAAATCTTAATAGTCACCTTGGACAAGTTATATGTGACATTAGTTGCAAACACAAGGAATTTTGAATGAAAAAAAATCAGTAAAATACACGTACATCCTTTCACTAATCATATACATATTGTTGCTTTTGACTAGGATGAGATTTTTTTAATGAACAATGGGAGCAAATCATGTTTTGCCACATGTCCCAACTTTTCATAATTTCAAACATTTAAATTAAAATTTTGAAATAATCTGAAGCATATAGTTTTTATGCTTGAATGGTTTTAGATTGTAACACATGGTGAAATAAAAATTTACCACATGGCATATCATTTGAATGTGTGCAAAATAAATTTAAATCAATACTTAGGTATGTAAGTTGAACTAGGTAGGTAGGTAAATAGCGAATACCTACCTACCTACCTACCTAGGCTTACCTACTTACATAGGTAGATAAATAAGTGAGTAGAATCTACATACCCATTTAATGAAATTAAACACATATTTAATTAAGGTTTAATTACCTACCTAGGTAGGTGGGTAGGTAGGTTAGGGAGGTAAGTAAATTAAATGTAAGTACATGAATATTTTTATTTTATTTTGGGTTAAGCTTTTTTTACTGGTTCATTCCATATGCCCATGGTTTTTAATATGAAAATGTAAAACAAAACACCTTGTTTATTTTTCAAGATGAGAACGAAACCAAAAACAAATGAAATAAATTTTTTTGTTGCAAATTACTTACAATTAAAAGTTTTATCTAATATTTTTATCCTCATTTTAATCTTTATAAATTATATAATTAGGTAGATAAATGATTACCTAATTAGTTAACTAGTGAACTAATAATTTAATTAATTAAATAATAATTTTACTAATTAATACATTAATTAACATTAATTAACATTAACTAATTAGAAAATAAACTAGAAAATGATTAATTATTTGTAGTATTAATCATCAATAATTTTCGATTGCATAATTATATAATAAAATAATAAATCATATTATTAGTTATTACGAAATATTAATATAATATAAATATTTAATTCCTTGAAAGATATTAATACTTGAAATATTGACTAATCAATGATTATTAAATACCAACTATAATATAATATAATATAATTATCATTGGAAATATGAATTATAAATATCAATATCTGATAATTAATACTATTATTATAGTAGGCATAATGCTTTTTATTTCACTATATATATATATATATATATTCTATCATATCAATATCATCATCATCATCATGTAATAAAATAATAATATTGAAGATTAACTTTTTATTATGAGGTAATTAATAAAAATTTAAAATTTAAATATAATAATAACAAAAATTATAGTAATTTTTTTAAAAAATAATTTCCAGAAGTATGATAAAATAACTTGGATAAACTTATAAAATGATTGCAATATATTTAGTAAATATCGTACATAGAACTTTAATACATTCAAAATATACATCTAATGTAACCATAATGTCGAAGCCATTGAATGTTAATAATAATATTTGAATACACATGTAATATGGTCATTCATATATATTTATATATATTGAGTATATATTTGTAAATTATAATATATCAAATTATACCTTTTATAATACACAAAGTACACCTTTGTATATTCATTGGGTTACAACTAAATAATTCTTATTTGCAACTAATGGGATATAAGTTAGTTTTCTTGGATGAAAATGAAAATAGTTGCAGTGTAGCCGCAAATATGACCAAAACAAAAAATAGTTCCAAAATTGTCCATACATAGTCACATATAATCAAAAATAAACTAGTTACATTTTGGTCAATTTTTATTAGTGTTTGTTGGAATATCCTTTGCTAGAATGTTTTTCCAATTTTGGCCCCTTAAATGTGAAGTTCATTTACTTGTAACTTGAGCTTGCAACCTACTTTAACAATAACACTTTTCCACAAGAAAGCTATGCACAACAAGTTGCCTTTAATGTTTCCAAATGGATTCCATGACAAAAAAGATTTTGTGTGCAGCTACAAGATGAAACATCTATGTTACTGCACAAAAAGTAGAAACCACATATTGGGTAGGCACTGACAAGGATAATTGGATAACTTCCTCATGCATGGAGCTAAGGTTGTTTATAGGAATTGGAGTATTAGAAACCCCAAATGCATTTGACATCAATTGTATTTGGTGCTTTAATCTTATTATCCAAATTTTGTTCCAGCTAACTTGGTAATCAAACACCTCTATGTCAACTTTGAGGGACTGAAATTGTTTACAGACAAGGTCATATTCATTTTGTCCTTCTTGCATTCTATCATTTTCCCTTTTTGTTAAAAAACTCAACTTTTCATTCTATCTTTTTTAGTTCTTCCATGGATTTCATCATTGAAACCATAGACAACTTTACAACACTTAGAACAATGTTTTTCACAAATATTCAATTCCAATTGCCTTCATTTTTATTTTGTTGCAAAATAACAAGTTTTTTTTCCTCTTGGTTTATTAACTTCTCTTTATTTAGTAATTTTGCATACAAATATTAAACTCAACTTTGCAAAAATTCCTACTTTTGGTTATCAACATCTTTCAATAACTACGTTGTAGTTGTAGTTTGGTCAAGTAGAAAGACCTTAACCTTTTTTGGTCCCTTAACAATGAAGCATTCATCCTTTCCTCTATCATTAAGGTGGACGACACATGACTGTTCCTTAGTTGCATTACTAAGTTTTGTGTTGGTGTAGTTTTCCTTGTTTATAGAAGGGATGATTGTTTTTTTATTGCTTCTCATCTATTCTTGCGTTGTATCATATGTATATTGTGCCTAGTTCACAACACATCTTTTCTATTGTGTTAACCAACCTCTCAAAAAGATGGTAGGGTAATCACCATTTGTGAGAGGATGTGCATACAATTCTTCATGAAGTTTTAGCAATTTGTAACACTCTTCTTTTGTGACAAACTCCTTTTCTTGCACCTTCCATTTGTTTTGTTGTCTTTTGCCAACCACATAAACCACCTCCTTTTGGGCAACAATTGAAAAATTGACATCCTTCCATGGATCTAATCTTATAGATTACAAGTTTAGGTTTAAACAAAAAAAATGCCAACATCCATCTTCTTTTCCCAAATGTCTTTTTAATTTTCCTCTTTCCCTTTTTGAAAAAACATATTTTTTGATATTTTCATTTTTGATAAAGGGGTGTTTTCTCATAGTTCATAGTGGGCAAGAGAATGTTGAAGCTTTTAACAACAAAAGCTTATAATTACTTATTGCTTAGCTATTCAATCAATGTTAAATATGAGTTTCTAAACTTAGATTCTTACAAAAATATGCAAAGCACACACCTAAAAACCTAGTAGCTAGTTCGCACAACTTAACTCTCAGAAAACAACATGGAAAAAATACAAATATGGTTTTCAAGAACTTTCACCAAACATGTAACAAATGCATTTAGAAACAAAAAAACTTGTAAACAAAATAGTTAAGGTGAAGAACTCAAACTTGGAGCTTGAAGTGACAACTATAGAAAAGAAGTTGAAGTGTGCACGCGACAACTCAAGGGGTTTGGGTGATCATGGCAAACAAATGCAAGTGATAATGTTCAACACTTGTTGAATCAACATATACAAACACCAACACATAGCCATCACAACAAGTATTCACTTCTTTCTCTCATTTGTGATGTGTGTGATTGTTTATGAAAAATGCAAAAGAGGAGGGGAAGAAAAAAGATAGAAGGGAAAAAAAGATAAGCAAAGAAAAAACTTAGAATGAGAGAAAAGAAAATAAAAGAAAAGAGATAGGAGGTGAATGAAAAGTTAGGGCAACCACATTTCCAAAAAACATTTAACAAAATAGTGTTTTATTAAGAAAAATGCATGTGGTCCATTCTTTTGGTCCATATTGGGTTTACATTGTGAAGAAAAGGCCTTTGGGTCATGGCCCATGAGTTTTCCCATGGTCTCATCCAAAAAGTGGGGTACCGTGAGGTCCTACAGGCCATGGCCCAAGCCCTCTAGTGTAAACAGCTGCTTATTGCTAAAATATATGCACCTCACACATCAAGTAATGTCTTATTATCACAATATCCGATATGCAACCAAAGTAATTAGCTGCTTATGTATTTGAGCCGGGTGGGGTTTGGGAGTTTTGGGGGGGTCCAGGGTCTTAGCTGGTAGTTGGGTGAAGCAAGAGGGTTAAGGGAATTTGGTTGGAGTTGGGAGTCCTGAGAGCAAAAAGGGCCTCAAACTGGAATCAGGAGTCTTGGGGGGTTGAGGGTGCAAGTCTGGCAGAGGTCAAATACTGAAAGGATTTGCTAGTATCAACATGACCAAATAGCAAACATTCGGAAATATTGTTAACCTTTTGCTCACTCATATTTTCAAAACTCAAGTTTACTTAAGTCTGGACTGAAGGCATGGATAGTCATACCACCTTCAACACAAATTGTTTGTCCAGTGATGTATGCAGCATTGGGCATGCATAGAAAAGCAACAAGACCCGCAACTTCATGAGGAAGTCCAGCACGTTTGAGTGGTACTCTGCGTTCAATCTCATCCCAAATTGTTGGATTGCTCAGTGCCTGCATTGGGAAAAGAGAAGCAACACAAGAGATTGTTCAATTTTACATTGTAATGGAGAGACCAGTGTTGGCTGGTTATCTGAATTCTTCTATTAAGCTCCAGTTATGGTTTTCAAAAGATGGGAATCAAACAACCTTTGGAGTTGCAGTTTTTGAAAATCTACAGATTTTAAAAAACCTCAGGTTCCAGTTTTTTGAAGAACCCTCGATGAACCAGCTCTTATCACAAAATAACTGGCCAAAACCAGGCAGTAACTGGCAGTTTCATAGAAGGTTTTTTGACCGGTTCTTAGAATCTTTGATAACAGTGGTTACACATCAGAATCAGTTCTCAACGTTTTGAGAACCACAATCATGTATGAACCAAGTTATTGGATTCTTCTGACAACAATGATATATATCTTTGAGAACCATGGGCAGAGAACCTGCAGAGTATCAGTTTCCATTTCTGATGACTGCCCAACAATGCTAGGGACTAGGGACAACGAATGAATAAATTGAACAATAAGATTGTTTGCTAAATGGACAAGGCCCAAGTTATTCTCCACATATTTGTTAGAGTAATCTGTTGACAAAAATATTGAGTTTTAGAGAAAGGAAAGTCATCTCACCGGAGCTGCCAGAGGTGTGTGAGTCCACCCAGGACAAACAGAATTGACCCGGATCCCATCATTTGCCCATTCAAATGCGAAGTTCTTAGTGATTTGGTTTATTGCAGCTACATAGGTCACATTACACCAATAGTCAAAACAATGAAAATCTACTGCATACCAAATCATGCGTCTGGAGAAGTTATTCACAAATCCATTAGTCATTCATGATGACCATCTCCATGAATAAATAACTTAGAATAAAATTCACAAGAGCAAGTATATATATATTAGATTAAGAGTTTATTTCATTTCACAAAACTCACTAATCCAAGTACATAAAAACTGGCTTGAAGGAAGTAGAATCATGAATCAGTTTTTTTTTCCCCAACATATTCTGTCATCTTCTTGACAAAAAAATTTGGGAAATTTTTGAAATTTATCTTTGGTTGGAAAATTCACCAAAATTTTGATATATGAGGAAATTTGAGAGTTGGTCTATGTCTTCTAGTTGGGAATAATTAATTTATGGATGATTGATCTAGGTTCTATTTTATGTAATCCATTGCACAGAGATTAATTGATCATAATCAAAGAGGATAATGAAATAATGTGGACTCTACAAACTCACAATTGGAAAAAGATGGAATGTGAGCACAAAATCATTGACATACCTTTGGCTGCAGCATACACAACACCAGGCCAACATGCAATAACTCCGGCTACTGATGAGATAGAAACAATGCTACTATTGCCGGATGATTTCAAAAGTGGGTGAGCAAGCAGGCTTGAATGAAATACGGACTCAAGATTGGTTGACATCAGCAAGGAATAGTCTTCAGCAGTGTATTCCAGTGTCGGCTTGGGAGTATTAAAACCCACGTTATTGATCTGCACACCAAAATATTGCATAAATAATACTAGCTCAAAATCTCAGAATTTCCAAAAATCTTGCAAAACAACTGCTGAAATTTGCAGAAAAGGCACTTTTCTCAGTGTGGCAGGTTGGTCACTATTCTGGCAGGTGGGAGAGCACCCACTAAAATAATGGGCTTTGAGCCTTCCACACTGGAATAGTGGGTCAAACTATTCACACACAAACCCAACTGAAATAGTGGGCACCGTCCAGAAATACACCCTTAGCCTAAAAGCACAGAGAGAAATTTCCTGGTGTATTTAGAGAGCACCTTACATTGATGAATATCTCTTTTACAAAAGCCGACAGATCTTACATTCACTCCTTAAGAGTGGGAGGGAAATTATGCCTACTTGTAGGTATATGATCCTTCGCACTCTTAAGGAGTAGGTGTAAAAACCTTCCCAGGAAGGCACCTTAATTGTGATTTTTGGGCTGTGGACACGGGTGTTACCAGAATAAGGCACCCACCAAAGACAGCAGCTAAGGGCAATGCTGAATTCTGGTAACATGCCCATCCAAGGGCCTTACTGTGCATATTGATCATGTGAACTGCTACTCATCGTGTAAGGAAAACTTGCCGAGCTTCTACAACAATGTAAGAGCTCACCCAGAAATGTAAGATGGCCTCCAGTGGATCAGGAGGGAAGATTATGAATTTTGGGTGCCCTCCAACTGCACTGGGCAATCTCTGACAGGTCATGTACGTTTAAGTTCATGATAGTGTTTACCTCGCTTCAGAATGCATAAAGCCCACAGGTGTGAGACATTCCCTAAACGCGCGGCCAAATTTGGTTATCACATCATCCTAGGTCCCTTATATTGGGATCATCCGCACCCCTGGGCTTGCACCAAGCACTGTTTCAGAAAAACAACCACTACTGACCAGGATTTCATACCCACCAAGATATCAAGCTTTCCTCCAAAATGGGCAGCTACTTTGCTGAAAAGCTCCTCACGAGCTTGACGGTCACTCACGTCGCAAACAGAGCCTTCAACTTTCCAACCTGCAGCCCTCCAAGTTGCCAAACTCTTTTCCACATCATCTCCGGACCTTGCACATGTGTACACTGAAACTCCCAACCCAGCCAGCTCTTCAACAATTGCCTGTCTGCAGGACACCAACCCGGACACAAGCTTTTAAAACAAAGCACAGTATGATCACAACTCCAAGTGACTCTTAATCGGTATTGACTCTTATAGATCAACTACCTTGTTAAATAGAAATAACTAGAGATTGACAAACTGCTTCAATCAATGGCGAAGAAGAAATTTGACTGTCGCGGCACCAGCATCATGGTTCAATGATTATCTAATGTTAGCTTCAACTGACTGGTTTTGTAGCATGGTGATTTCGTGGACATATATATATATAATTCCCAGCGTGCAAGCCATGGCACAAAAAGCATGCATTTTTTTTGAGGAAATTTTCGGAAATGAAAGTGATAGAGAGAAAAAATTAATGTCAGGAGCATTGTACCCAATGCCTTTGGTGCCACCAGTGACAAGGGCAGTCTTGCCTTGCAGGCTCCATCGCTGTGCCAGAGATGGCACTTCAGAACTGATCCCAACCTGCGCCATCTTGTCTAGTGGGTCTGTAGCTGAAAAACTTGCAGCTGGTGAATCTTCTCTAAGTTCAGTCTGATCTTCCCCTACACACACAACTGCACTCACGGCTGATCTCAATTCCAGTTAGCAACAACAACAACAACAGCACATGTACAGGATTAGGACATCAGGCCCGGTTCCATACTCTGTAGGGGAGTTGTGTTGGAAGCTTCATTTACTTCTGTGAATTACGGTGCACTCACACTTGATGTTGAATCCATGTTAAATGAAAATCTAGATGCCATCCTAGGTGGCACCCAATGTTAAATGGCCGACATCTTTATGTTAAGTAAATGTTAGTTTAACATAAAATCTTCATGATAAGTAAGTTTAAGTCTTAAATGTGTAGTATGGTGTTAATGGACTCAACACTAGGGGCCCTAACATCAAGTTTGCATGCACATTAAAAGGCATCTCAATGAACTATTTTGAAAGTTTGGTAAGTATCTCATGCAGCTTTTTCCTTAAATTATGCTATGTTGAACATATTGGTGATTCACGCTGACTACAAGAGAGGAGAGTCCTCCTTGTTCCTAGGGATGATTATCATTTTTTTACATCTTATGCATGGGCATCACTTTTTCCTACTTTTTACATCATCTAGGATACCAAGATTGGATTCTTGCTGGAATAAGTAATTGTTTAAAAGGTAGTTATATTGGAAGCTTCATTTCATTTTGGGAATCAGGCATCTCAATCAACTTTTTTGAAAGTTTGGCAAAATTCTTTACTTAAAATACTAGGTTGGGAGTTGTGCTGGAAGCTTCATTTCATTTTGTGAATTAGGCATCTCAATCAACTTTTTTGAAAGTTTGGCAAATTTCTTTACTTAAAATACTATGTTGGGAGTTGTGTTGGAAGCTTCATTTCATTATGTGAATTAGGCATCTCATTCAACTATGTTGAACGTTTGGTAAGTAAGTCATGCATCTCTTTACTTAATATTATGTTGAAAGTTTGGTGTGGTGTTTCATGCTCACCTTCTTGAAAACAAGATAAGGGAGTCCTTCTCCTTCCTAAGGATGATTTTCTTTCTTTTTTAATTTTCCTATGGATGGTCATCACTTTTTATTTTCTACATCATCTCTTGTAGATAAGCTACATAAAACTTCCTTACGAACACACTATAAGGGGCATCCATTTTCTCATGTTTTCAAGATTTCTTTTTGACTATATGTTAGTTCATGTTTGTTGTTGTGCTTTCACTAGCTAACTAATTTTCCCATTATTCAGCCCTTACCATTTGCCTAGGCCAAAAACACAAATAGGTAGTAATGTTATGCAAGTATTTGAACTAGTCAGTCACCCAAACGTGTACGATTTCAATCACCCAAACGTGTACAATTTCAAACACCCAAAACCTAACCAAAATTGACTTGAAGTTTCAAAACCTATTTAGAACCTAAACCATGATTGAAGTAGGGTTTGAAAACTAGGTGGGGAATTAGGCCCTAGTTCCAATATGCAAAGGAATGGGTAATCCAACCCAAGCTTGATTCTTAATTGGACTTAATAATTGAAATTAGAACAAACCATTACCTTTTAATATGGAAGTCAATAGTCATCAACACTTCAAGACCATGTGCCAAGTCCATAATTTTGGGTTATAGCCCAAAATGTTGCAAGTATATACTTTGGGTCCCATGGTTCAAGAATGTGCATTAAGTTATTGACTTCTTTGCGTGATGCCCTTGTTGTAGCCATATCATTTTTATGTAAATGCAGGTGGATTTTTTAACACTTAAATTTAGTGAACCCCAAGACTTTGATCATGAGTTTCAAGTCCTACAACATGTGCAAAAATCAGCAAGTTTTTGATCCCTTCCTTTCATTTATGATATTTTTCCAACCCTACAAGGTTCACAATATGTTGTAGTGGGAAAAATTCTTATTTGTTACAACTTTGAATGGGTGAAAATGTGGTAATAAGAGTAAATGGAGGTTACTTAAAGAAAGTCCTTATCATGATTTTCTTATGTTATTAGGATTGGACCCCATTTTAAATGTCAAAGTTCATTAGTCAAACTTTCTAGGGCAAGAGTTTCATTTTCATCCAAAGTTCAAACACATGAACCCAACCTACAAAGAAACATAAGCTTGCCCACAAGTTGAAATAGAAGAGTAATTGTTGGCAATGTGCCCTAGGGAAATTTAAAGCTTTGTCATTCCGTCAACGGGTAGCAACTTGCACCAACTCTTAATGAGCTTCAAAAACATGTTTAGGGTTTTTTCTTAATTTGTTTTGGTGTTTGTTAAAGTATGCAAAATGCAATAGGGGTTTATAGCAAAAAGTAAAATAAAAAGGGGACTTTGTGTTTTTCTCTTTTTGAGTGTGTACGATAACAAATTTGTTGTGAGTATTGTTTAACACATAATTCTAAAAGCTCACAATGCTGTGAGTATGGTAAAAAACCTAGCCATAAAAGGTCACAAACCATCATTGTAAAATGTTGTAAAATATGGAGCACAAAAAAAAATTATTTTTGTGAAGGTGAATGGTTTGAGTGGTATTAGTTTGAACCCTAAATGTGAGGTTATTGTTGAACATGTCTATTGAGGCAAACATTGAAATTGTTTTTGACAAGGTTACAAAGTTCAAGGCCACAAACAAAAAGTTGCACATCACCATGAAGAAACTAAACCTTTGTTTATGCAACCAAATTTATGGCACATGTCAAGTGCTATTAACAAGTTAATGTCATGGTTCATGAAGGGGTACATAGTACAAATGAAAGGTTTCAATGTGAATTGGGCAAAAGTTGTTACTTCAACTTCAAAGGAGAAAGCATGTAGGGTTGTTTATGAAAAAATCAAAAGTGGTAAGTCTTCAGATGTTTCAAAATTAAGTGGTGGGGAAATCTTTTGCAAAATGGAGCATGATAACATTGTGTGCAAAAGTTGTATCCTTCAAGGGGGGAATAAAGGTAAGAATGTTTGTCCATATGGTGTCCCAATTGGGGAAATAATTCAAGTGCAAGATTTGCAATCCTTTTTTAACAACGTGTTTAGGCATTTAGAACTAAAGGCTATCCACCTACAAGGTGAAACAACACAATTGTTTGAAAAATTGGTTGGCTTACGCTATAATATGGATGACCACAAGGCCATTATAACTAAAGCCCAAGGGGGTTTTGATCATGTTAAATGTAAAATGCAGGTGGTAACAAACCAAATGATGTTTTCGAAAAAATAGGTAAATTGAACCCACTTGAGTGGTCCTTGATTTTTTTAATGCTTTCATTTTTTTTCCTTTGTCTTTTGGTCAATTGACATTCAATTGTGGTCATGATTTGTTTAACTAGGTTGCCAATTGGGCTATGAGCAAGACATTACATCAAAATTGGAGTTGGTTGTTTGTGAATATCAATTTGCAAATAAGGAATTGGAGACCTCTAAAGTGTTTTTGGAAAACAAAACAATGAGGGCGATCAAGGGTGAGGATTTATTTCAAGAAATCCTTAGAAAGTTGAAGTTGATATTGTTAAGGTGAAAAGGGATTTGACAAATTTAAACTTGCCCAACAAAACTAACCATCCCACATAGTAAAACTTAATATAAAATTTGGCAACTTTTATATAAAAAAATTCAAAATTTGGTGAATAAGATACCCTAAACACCCTTGTTTGACCATTTTCAAAATTAAAAGTTGCCACAAAAAAACAATGGTCCTCAAATCATCGAAACACTTGTTACATTTTTGTGTAATTGTCACATAGCCAAGTTAAAGCCAAGCACAAACTATAACAAGGCATGTCATGCCTTCACCATGCTACAACCCCCATATGTTGCCAACAATGTGTTCAAAATCTCTTCTTCCTTATTAACCAACCTATAGATTAAAAGATGATCCTAAGAAAAAATATATATATTACAAAAAAATCATTAGGAATTATTTTTATAACAATAATGTTGGTGGTCATGTGCATGTTGTTACAAGTTCCATGCTCTATAGAAACATTAACCTTCAACACATGACTCTTTTCATGGACTAATAAACAAGCTTTAAAACATCATAGCCAACTTACACCCTTGACATATCCAAAAATCCATACCAAAGATGTGAAGGGCAACTGTACTGTAAAAGCTCGTTGTTTTGAGAATTTCTATGTCTTTCATGGGTCTCTAGAAGCTTTGAGTTACTGCACTTGATACCTTCCCATGTTTTGGGATTTAACTAACAAATATGGTCATGACTTGTGCCCATGGTAAGTTGATGGTAGCACGCTTGTTAGTTTGGAGGTGGGGCCCACTATTTACAAGATTCCTAATGACAAGCTAATGGAGTTAGCATGTGCCCAAGGTTATCACTAAACAAAGAACAACCTCATTGAAATTGCAAGGTGCCATTCACAAAGCCTTGAGAGAAAAAGTTTCAACTCATGAAGCTTACATTCATTTTGTTGACAATGATGTGCTAAGAAGGTGTGTACTTCTCTACATTCTAAAGTTGTAAACCATTCTAACAAGTGAGGCTTTAACTCCACCAAAGTAGCTTCAATTCTTGCTTTTTTTCGTTGAATAGAATCTTCCTATCTCAAGATTTAGGTCCAAAGTTCAAGGGAATGTACATCAACTGCCCATCAATTTTGATAAGTTTTAAAATTTTCTCTCTAGCAATTAGTTCATGAAAACTCTATCAAAATCATGATTTGATACCACCCTTTTTTAGAGACTTGTAACACCACATAACATAATATTCTTTCTACAAATGACATGTTTACGTCAAAGCCATTTGTTAGAATGTGTTAAATAACAATGAGAATAATGTGCAATTATCATATGTTATGGAATGTTTTCCTTAACTAGGTACCCTTATTACATATTGCATGTGAGAAGACAAACCTTAACTTAGCTACCCTCAAAATGTTTATGGCAACTCTCATCTTATGGAAATTGTATTGGTCCAGTTTTAAAATAATCAGAATTGTTAGAAACTGATTACAATGTATTGCAAGATCCATTTAGTGGTTATGTGAAATCAGATCTTGGCATTTTGAATTGATTACACCAATCCAAAGCTCACTACCATCTTGTCCTATAAAAAAGGGTGCAAACTAGGAAGCAAGCTTGTCATGTGCTACTGTGCTCAATGCTAACACATTAGCCTTTCTCACTTTGAAATCCAGTAATGGGCTACAATATTTACTTTTAAGTTCAAAAAGCATTAAAAGTAATGCTTTAAAAAATTGTGTAATGCATAAAAATGTGTTGATTGAACTCGAATCTGATAGCAAGTATCTTAATGTCTAAATTGGAAAATAAAAGGGCAAGTATAAGTTAGTAGGTGAAAGTGTCAAATTGTGAATTTGAAAACACGGGTTCAAATCTTGTTATTCGCTAGAAGAACAAATCCTCTATTAGCTTAAATCTTGACAACCTTCGGGAACGCTGCTTTTCACAGCAAAAAATATTTTGTAGGAATTTTCCAATTTTTGCTATGATTTTCCAAATGGGAAAAAAAACTTTGCTATAAAGTGCCATAGCTCTGTCGATCAAGCTTGTGGCCTTAATTAGCAAAGCAAGCCCTTAGTTATTGGGTGGTTATCCTTTGGTGACTAAGTCACCCTATTAGATCCTTCTGTCTCTTGTCCTACAGCAAATCAAACATAAAAGGATAAGGTCACATTGCGCCCATGCTTGGACATCATCAGCCATTTTTGCCAATAGATTATTCTGCTTATATTGGCTGATTTAAACAAAAACATAAAGAATTATATGAGTAAAAGATAAGCTCAAAAATTTGTTGAAATATTAATATTGTTTGTAAATCAACAGCTCTTTTTATATCCATATGATTGATTAAAGTAGATTGGAGTTGTCCGTATAATAAAACTAGATTATGCTTGTAGAAGGCTAAAGGTAACAATTGTGACCATGTATTGTCTGGTGTTTTTCTAATTAAATACAAGATACAAGTGGGACCTGCGCTAAAAGAAAACTGTGCAATAAAACCACCTTGCTTTTATTTATATGGTGGTTTTCCTATGCAACTCGGTTGAAACAAAATTTTACCTTGAAAAGTACACAATATATTTTTGAGTTGTCGCCATTGTCGACTTGTCAAGCCACTACAATAAAATAAAAGAATATATGGAGATTTTTTTTCAGTCTCTTGGGTTTCTTTCCATATAATAATTTGTTTTATTAGCATAGGATCATTATTACTATTTTTTTTCAATCTTTTTCCTCTCTTTTTCAACATACCTTAAATTCAAGTAAGTGATGTCGGTTTGTTTGTTTACATTAAACAAATGGTATGTTTGTCAGGTTTTTATTTCCTAAATAATAAAGCACAGAGCACAAATAATGCAGGTCGTGATGGCATAAATACTTATAAGTGCCTTGAGGGCTCAATTTTATAAGCCATCTCTCTATAGTTCCTACTATATTTGTGCATTTTTACACATTACTAAATTCAAAAATGCCAATAGTGAATAGTAAATACGTTTCTTTTACTTATGTTTTTGGAAGTCATAATACCAAGAGTTGCCCCATGGTCCAAATTTAACATATTATTAATGGACCATTTTGTTTGGAGTATTTTTATTTGATGGTTGCCTTTTCAATCAAAGATACTAATGAATAAATACCAGAACAAATGCAAGCAAGGAAGGTAATTGCATTATATATTATATCACTCCTACTGAAGAGTATGTACATTTTATTGCTAAATATACACACCTTACGTACCAAGTAATATTTAATGAACACAATATTTGTAAGACGCATGTTACAACCATTGAAATGAGGTCCTTTTCTTTCTTTCTTTTTTCCCATTCTAAAAACCAAAAAGATTGGAGTATCAACTTGACCCAATACCAAAGATTGAGAAATATTGTCAACCTTTTTGATAGCTGATTTTTTTTTTTTTTTTTTTTTTGTTCTTTGCAACACAATGGGAAGAATGTCCCCCTGTATAATATGTATTCCAACCTCCCCAGCTAACAAGCTGTTGGCAGCCCCCAACCTCATTGGCAGAGGGCCAGCAGCAGTTTGAGGTCTCAGGGTGCCATAATGGGCTATACCAATGAGTCCTCACCCCTGGGGTACAAACTGATAATTTGCAAGTCCCAAGATTTGTGTCTGCGATCAAGTTGAGCATGACAATTGAAGGTTTTAGAGAAAAGAAAGTCATCTCACCCAATCCATCACAGGAGTTTCAGTGAACCATGGGCAAACACAATTGACCCAGGTACCATCACCCACCCACTCACATGCAAACTTCTTTCTGATTTGGTTTGTTGCAGCTAAATGGACAGACATTATCACACTAATATTCAGATAGAGGTCCGAATGTAATGACATCTACTGCATGTCAAATCATCACAAGACATTCACAAGTCCTTTAGTCATTCATAATGATCATCTTAATGAGTTCAAGGAATATAGTCGACAAGAGCAAGTGTTTTAGACTAGGAGTGTAACTATTTCATTTAACAAAAGGGATAATCCAATTACATAATAACACAGGCTTCAGGGTTGAAGGAAGTAGGATCATGATACACAACTTCTAGTCAGTGTTTTTTTCTTGAGCAAATTTTCTCACTGTGACCACAGAGTTTTTTCATTAAAAAAATTGGTAAATTTTTGGACATATTCACCAAACTTTGAAACCACACCTAAAAAGTATATCAAATTTTTAAAAACCTGCTTCTAATTGGTGCTAATTTATGGATGATTGATCTAGCTCTAGTTCATGTAATTCACTGCGCTAATTTGGTTGATCATAAAAAGAGTAGAATGAACCAATTTTAATTCTGATGTATCACAAGTGGAAGCAGATGAATCATGAGCCAAAACATACCTTTGACTCCAGCATAGACAATTCCAGGCCAAACTGCAACCGCTCTGGCTGCTGATGAGATAGAAACAATGCAACCATCTGCCCATGCTGTCAAAAGTGGGTGAGCAAATGCTGGTATGAATGAAATAACTACTCAAAAAATCAGTTGACATCATGAAGCAAAAGTCATCAGCTGTAATTTCCA
Organism: Sphagnum tenellum; assembly: GCA_963921925.1. NCBI lineage: Eukaryota > Viridiplantae > Streptophyta > Sphagnopsida > Sphagnales > Sphagnaceae > Sphagnum > Sphagnum tenellum. The sequence goes on from OY998157.1 coordinate 12,526,213, forward strand.
GTGTGCGATTCACTGTAGTGTAACCCACATCAGTGATCTGTGCTGCAAAATTTTGTGTAAATAACATTAGTGCAAAATCTCTCACTACCCTGCTGGTGGGATTATGAAATTACCTTGCTCCTTGATAGCAGGTGCCTGTGGCAATATCAAGTTTTTGGAGCTACCACTGACCACAGTGGTTTCTCTCATATTTGGTGTTGTAAGTGGCTACTAGGAGTGCTTTAGATGATCTCAGCTTCCTTCAAAGAGCGTGGAACAATCTTGTCTTTAAAATGTTTGTATAGGCTAAAGGTTCCCCCAGCTGCGCTCCAAAGGTTTGAACCCCTGTGAATGAGGGCAGAGCCCAAACAAACTGGGGTGAGAACTTGTTAAAGCACATCAGGGGGGTCCTTTACCCTTCAAAACAAAATTTGGAAAAAAGGAGGCTGTCTAAACCACTCTACTAGCCTGGGGAGTGCAATATGTAGAGGGTAAGAATAAGCTTCAACTGACTGGCTTTATATGTTGAGGGGCATGTTTATATAACTCCCAGCTTCCTGTGGCACCTGGCTGATCCCCTGGCACCATCTCTTCTCTAGTTTAAGTGATCCAGATTGTTTGCAGCTTGTGATTCTCTTTCAGTCTGATTTTGCCCACACAAACGCACATGAAACTCTACTCAGCCCGCATCTCAATGGATGTAACTACAGCACCTAAATTGTTTTGGAGAAGAGGCAAACTGTTTGTCAATGGTTTCAGAATGTGTGCTCTACAACTTATATACATGAAGTTGAACTATGTTGAAACAATATGGGACAAAATTGAGGTGCTATGGAGATAGTCTTGGGGAACACATTAGGACAAAGGCATGTGGAAAAACAAAGACAGAAGTTCTCAAGTGGAAGCGTGGGGGGGGCGTTGGGAAGTCTACTTTGTATCCAGACATGTTTAAGCCCGGATACAGACTTTGCACATTGTATCTGGTCTGATCTATGCACCCCTATCAAAGGACCCTACACACCACCAGGCTGGTATGATTGAAGGCAATAGGAATCTTGTACCAATTTTATGTCAGTTTCAATATCAATCACATACCTGCCTCTTGAGCATTTCCACTGGTGCTCAATATGTCACTCTGGATAATAAAATTAAATGTCTAAGTTTAGCTGTTGTTTATTTGGCAACCCCACCAAATAAAACTATAACTCGAACTGCACAAATATGGGGACTACTAATAGCAAACCACCTGGACCAATCATTATGATCGACCAATCAGAAATACTGGGCAACAGTCAGGTCCAATTTAGTACACTCTTTTTTGGAGGTGCACAACTGTGTTGCACCATGTACCAGCCACGGCAAGCTGCACGAATTTGGGGCAGAAAAACCAATTTCCTGAGTTAAACTGACACATTTTGACTTTTCCACAATAAATTGTACTGTCTGGAGTCACATATTGAGCACCCTTGAAGGTTCTCTTAGTGATCCCCTCACCGGCTTGTGGCCTGCCTCGTTTGGCTTGCCTGGACTTTGGTCCTTGCCCCTTGTTTCTTTTTCTCTCCCTTTCTTGGGTGCTTTCTTTTTGTAAAGTTTGGCAGGGTTTCATCAATCTTGGTAGGTGAAACTCATGGCCGATCCCAGCAGAATGTTATACTCCCCATCAAATTTTGTGGGCTTGTCATTTTGTGTCTTGTATGGTTCATGTTCTGAAGAAATTTGAACCCCCAACAACAATCCTAAAGAATGTAGGAACTATCAGCCTACTTTCATACTCATGAAATAAATTGTGCTGAGTTTTGTATTTATTTTGAACTTCCTAGCAGTGTTTCTTTTATTGGTCCAATTCCCTACCATAAAACCTGAGTTCCTACCTGTTAGCTTGGGGGAAAAAAAGGATTTTTTACATAATTCACCCAATTACGAGTTTAACAATTTTTTGCATTAGATGGCAAAGGCCTGCACATGTTGCCATTGTATGGTTTCAAAATCCAAATTGGATATCCTAGATTGCTCCACCCTAGGGTTTAGGGTTTTCTTGAAGGAGGTCCCTCCTAGGTCACCATCGATTTTGCTTCTCTTCGTGCCCCTTTTGTAGCCTTTCTTTATGCACTTTGGCAAGCTATGGCCATCAAGTTTTTCCACTTGTGTTCATGGTGCTTGAGGGGGGAGTTATTGTGAGTAACAAGCTACAATGAAAAACATATTCTGATCTTCCAAGTTTCTTAATTTCTTTAGTCTTGAATCTTTGTAAATTGTTGCATAATGAAAATGTGATTAAGTTTTATAGTTGGATGTTGATTACCATTGAACACTAAAGCATTGTGCATCTTGCAAGTGGCAACAACATTTTAAAATTGGTTGCTTTGATATTAATGGTAATCCCACCTTCAACGAATCGCAACTTGATTTTTAAAATCACCTACCATTGTTTTGGAAAACTAAAGATTGATTATGATGTTTCAAGTTGAAGTTTTGATTTGATACTCGATCTAAACCCTAGTACTTGGATTGTCTTTAGATCCTTGATTTGTTATGTACAAAAATTTGCAATGTTTTTGGATTCTAGAGGCTTGTCACAACACCACCCACATTGAAGAGCACGCTTTGGAATCTAGAACATGGAATCGAGATTTAGCTTTAGCCTTTTAGAATGTTAAACTTTGATATCATAATTGTTGCAATTAGCGTTTTAATGGTTTACAACTACTATGCATAAGGCAAACACTAAAAACTTGAAAGGGCTTCTTGCTTATGCATTTTGTGATTGATGTCGATTTCATGAATTTCATGATTATCATCAATCTTTGACTTGTAAAGCTCAAATTTCTAATAAAATAGGTTGTGGTCTTCTCATTAGCACTGGTGAAACATTGATGATTGTCATTATTAGTAATTCATGATTTTCTTTGTTGAATACATAATCCTTACTTTTGAGTATAAAGGCATCATGTTTGTCACATGTCCTCACCATGTTGCCATTACTTTTACCAAATAATTTCAAGCACCATTTTTTTCTTTATTTGTATCCCAACTTGTGTTTTTACCCCCTATGGTAACTCTATCCAAAGACCTAAAATTGGTGTTGATTGTTTCATTGTTGATTTAGTTCAAGTAAAAGTTTAATTTGAAAATAACAAGAAATGAAAAAAATTGTATGAAATGAATTAACACTTCCAAAATGCATGGGTTGCAAAATTACCTTGGAAAGAATCAATGGTGGGTGCTAACTATAAGGTGTATCAAGTGAAACGAAAAGTTTACAATAAGATTGAAAGGTGCAATAAGCTTTTAGTACCAAAACTAAAGTGTTTGTGAAAGCATGCTAGTTTTAAAAGGGCAACTAATGTAATTCTTGGTCTAGTAATAGCATGGGAATATTATTTTTCGAAAGAAAACTAACATGTGTTCAATGAATGCTTGTATGTGTCAAGGGGTACAAATTCTATGGTGCAATAAGTAGTTGCATGTATGGAGAGAAAAACAAGTTTGCTTAGTTTGCACTCATCTTTCATATATTTTCTCATGAACAAATGTAATATTATTGGCTTTCTTGAAAGTGCCTAACCATCCATCCAAGCATTAAATGAATGTGCTAGTTGGGAGATTGTCAAAAGTTTGCATTATGTTGTGTTGACTACCACTAAAAAAGCAATTATGGTTTCAAGTTTTCTTTCATTTTATGTAGATGAAGTAACTACAATCAACAACCAACTATGTAGTGGTAGCTTGAAAATATGTGCATATATTGCCCACACTTGAGCAATTGGTTGAAGGTGGGACTACCACTAATATCAAAAATATCATTTTTTTTACTTTCATGAAGTTTAGTGGTTTGTTTGAAAATCAAATTTTAGAATGTTTAATGTGTATAAGAGCTAATTGTGCCACAACATTTCAAGGGGTCAAATATGGAGTTATTATTTTAATGAAGATTAAATAGATGCCCCAACTCATCAAAATCCGTTATATGGCACACAAAACCAACCTTGCAATTTAAAACTTACGAAGAAGACAAGACTTTAGTTGCTAAGATGGTAGTTGATTTTAGTTATGTGACATCAACCAACATCCATTTGTTGAATTAATCTAATATTGATACAATCCTAGGCTTGCCATGTATTTTGCATGTGCTAAAATTTGTTAATGTTTTGATGAAGTTTGCATAGGCCAAAGGTGTGTTTATTTGTGACCACAATACTATTGTCAAAATCTACTAAACAAACTTGTACAAGATGTATGGAGATTCAAACACTTCTTTCCAAGTTGTAAACTTTCTAGAGTTTATTGATGTGATTGCAAACACATCTTTGTAAAGATTGTGCAAGATTGGGTAACCAACTTGAATGTTGGCATATAACACTTGGAATTTTGGATTATGGAACAATACATGTAGTTCATTATGTTGATCCTTTGATTAACATCCATTCTCTAATTATTTGTGATGGTTTTGAAGTAGATATTTTAACTATGTAGGTCCAATGCATTGTGCATGTGATCTATTAGTCATTGAGTTGGAGTGCAAATTTTTGGACCACGAACTAATGACAAATGTTGGGTTATTTACCCACAACTAGTTATGATTAAATTGTGAATCCACTTTTTAAACTCATATGAGCATGATCAAATGGCATTATAATACACTAACAAAACTCCATATATTTTGTTCATGGGTTTTTGAGCCACTTTTAAAGGATATTTTGGATTTGTAAGCATCTCTGTTCAGGTTGACGGTGAAAACTCAAGCTCGTAAGGTCATGGAAAATCCCAAACATGAAAATCCAATCATTCAATCATGGCAACAAATTGCCACAAATAAGTAAGTGTCACTTGTTGCTTCTAATAACTCAAAACCCTTCACCAAAATTATATATTTTTATATTGCAGCATAGCCACATACATCACATTTTTGTTCAACAAATAGCCATATGGGCTTTGCCTTCACGCGTAACCTTGCCAGTTGTGCTACAAATTTTATAAAAAAAAGGGGCCAGAAAAACCCAAAAAAAAAAACACCCCGCTTCCCAGACTATTAATCAAACCTTGCAACTGAGCTGCGCAAGAACTACACAAATTTTTCTACCAACCCTTGAAAGTTTGATCAAGGTTATTTAGCATCTTGCCCTGCCCTGCCTTGCCCTGCCCTCTGCCAATGAGCTTGACTTGCGGGTGCCAATGGCTTGTTAGGTCAGATCTGCTCTTGTGCTTCAAAATGATAATAATAATAATAATAACCAAAATAAAAATCAATCTTGGAGAGGTTTCTATGCAAATTTAATCATTTTTCAGTTTTTTGGGCCCATGTGGAGGGTGGTCATAGGCTACAAATGACATGCTGACCTAACAAAAGTCCTGTGTCAATTAAGTGTGGTTAAACCTTATTTAAAAGAGTTAGATGATTCAAAAGCCAATTGAGCACCCAAAGACAAGCTACAAATGACCATTATACTCCATAACCCCAAGTGTCAACAATGATGCCACAGTTCAATACACTCAATGTTCACTTGTAAACATGTTTATAATTGTCAAGGATAAATCAAACACTTTGGTTCGTGCTTTTTGATGTTTTTATTTGAACTTTGGGGGAAAAAAATCCAAGAAATGGAATTTTTTCTTTCAATTTTAATTAAATAAAAAGTATCTTTTTTTAACCCCAAAAAGGGGTATATGATAAGGGGTATTTGGACCCTACCCATTTCCCATTTTTTTTTTGAATACCTAGATTGTAACCTGATAAATAAACCCTCTTGAGGCCAGTAGACCAAGTTAGGTGCCCAAAATTTTAGAAAGGCCTCAACAACCTAGACCTTCTCTTGCATAGAGAACGGGTAAAATTTTCTTTATGCTTTTGGCTTTTGTTTTTTGGTCAATTTGTTTTCGGCTCTGTTATGTCAGATAAATTGGAGTCACTGGCAAGGATCTGCAACATTAATCACAAAAAATTGTTAAGATTTTTTACATTTTCTGAGAATAAATTCAACAAATTGTGAAAATTCGCCCCCCAAAAAAACCACTGGTTGTAGTCTACAAACTGGGGAATGATAAAAGAATGTTTTTAGTATGAAAAAGACCATTTAAAATTCAAGTAAAGGCAAGGTTTGTGCCCAAAAAAAAAAAAAAAGTGCTTAAAGCTAAATTTGAAAAGAAGTATCTACCTTACAAAACCTACCAACCAGGAATATGTATTGCTCCCGATGTTATGAAAGGCCAGGGTGAAATCACACCCACATTAGTTTGTATGTATGCCTTCAATCTGGTCCCATTGTTTTAAAGTGGAGAAGTGTGGACCTATTGGAGACCCATTATGGAATAAACATGGTCCCATTAATAAATCAACATCATCTTTAATATCTTATCTAATTTTAGGGTAGGGTTTATAGTTGAACATTGCTTCTTAGGACTAGGAACCTTGTTGCAAACAAATCTCCTTGTGTTTTTTTCTTCATGTAACAACAAATGTTGGGGAGGGCAATGGGCTTTGCATCCCGTATAAAATCACACACCCATATAATACGTTACATAAAATGAATATTGGTATTGCCCATGATTTACAATATCTTATATAGTCTTAACATAAGTATTACCAATCCCCACAAAGTTACATGATTATGTGTTATTTTATGCAAGATGAACATAGGTATTGCTTAAAGTTTATGAAGTTGTAATCTGTTCTGTAAACTCAACATAGGTATAGTCCAAACTCATAAGTGTCGAAATCATAGGTATTGGCAATCTCCCCATAAAATTACATGACTATGTATTATGTTATGCAATATGAACATAAGTATTGCTTGAAGTTCATGAATTTGTAATTTATGTTTTTTAGTCTCAATATAAGTATTGCCCAAATTCATAAGTGCCAACATGATAGGGATTTGCCAATCCCCCATAAAATTACATGTTTATATATTATGTTATGCAAGATGAACATAGGCATTACATGAAGTTAAAAGGAATGAATATCATAAGAATTCCAATATCAAAATTTTGACATCAAACACAAGTTTTGTGAAAAATTATGTGAATATCATGGGTATTGCAAATATTCTCATAAGTTTTCATGCTTACATAATATGTTATGTAGAGTCATCATAGGTATTGCATCAACGCGATTCATGATGACATGAGTCCACTTGTATCTGTTACAACACACATTGGACAAGGATTGTTGTTTAGGAGAAAAATCATAAGTATTCTACCTCCCTATATATTTCATGAATATTTGACATGCTACATAGACATAACATTAGTATCACAAGAACTCAATATAATCCCACCATTAATAGTGTTAAGGACATTAATTTTGTGCAGTCAGTACTACTGTTGTATGGGTTTTTTATTTTTTCAATACTAACCATGTCATTATTAACATCTTAAAGACAAATAATATATAGGACATAAGTATTATGTAAATAGCGACAAAAGAAATACATGTTTGATTGACCATAGGTATTGTAGACTTCAAAAACATATGTATATCATTTACTTTTAGACCTACATGACATAGGTAGATCAAGTATCATATATATGAAGTTCACCATAACCTTTTATTATTACATTTATAAGAATACTTGGACATTTCCAAGTTTTAACCTTTTTTGCAAATGAATTTTTCACATCAATCCTTCATTCATTTTTCAATGTTAGGACAACCATCATCAACCTTTTCAAATACAACTCTTGGATGAAGAAAGTCCATGGTTTTAACCAACTTCAATGCATGGATGTCTATATATATTTTATGTAATATTGTCATTGTGTTGTCACAAAGCAATTGTTCAACCAATTGGCACTCTTCAACAATGGCCTTAACAACTATCAAATGATCTTTCATGGACTTGTTCATGGCCACTTCAAGGGTCATCGTCTTGTATGATTTCATCACAAGGTTGGGAAGGTCCGATCATATCAACACACATCTCCCCCTTGTCGTCATCATCGTCATCATCTTCAATGTCTACTACAAGGTCATCTACAATGGGTCTTGTAAATAAAGCATTCAAACCACCGTTCAATTGCTCCATGATAAATAAAACTCAATGCTTGCCAAAGTATTTTGACTTGCTTGGGGAACTAAACGCACTCCCACCCTCCACACATCTACATCACAAAGCATAACACATTTTGGTCTTATGTACATAGGTCTATGCAATATGTATGTTAAATGGATAGATCCTATGTGAGATAAAAACCTATGACATGTGTATTGCAAAATGGAAGATGTTAGCATTGAAATGGAGCTTCGAGATGCAAAAAGTCATATATTTAAATACTAACGACATGGGTATTATAGTATATGTATTATGATATAGTGGATATGAATAATTTTATCTCAAATTATATTTTTAAATAACATAATATACCATGTAATGCAATGCATGGAGGCTAAAGTAGGGTCTAGCAAATGGCCAATGTCAAAATTGCAATACTAATGAAAGTAATCTAATGGTATAAGTTGAACTTATGCCATAAATATTGCAAGGACCTTTCGGTGTAAATTATGTGGAATTTGAAAAAATGAAACGCGTATATATATTTTGTTACATTAATGCACTACTAAGTTTCGCATATTGCAATCTGATGGGTCATACCTATCATACTTATGTTCACATTAAATATTCATTTCGTTTCAATGACTAAGATTAATAGGCCCATGTGTCCAATTCAATTATCTTTGTCAAGATGTAATAGAAGGTGAATATATTACATTCACCAAACCTATAATAATGTGTGCAAAAATAATTATGAAACTGAAGCACCCCCAAAATCTTCCACTATCGCAACCCTAGCCTTGGGTTTGCGACCAAGGCAAGGGGTTGCAAGGTTGCGGGCCAAGAGGAAGCATGGGAGTGTAAGAGAGTGTGAGGGAATAGACCCTCACACTCCCAAGGGAATTCCCACATTGGGAGTTGGAGTTTTGGTGGACTCCTAAATGTTCAAAGAACAACTGCAGGGGTCAAAACGAAATGGATTTATAAGTTTTTTATATCATTGGAAATCTATTGAAACGTAGATATCTGAAATGGGCTCACATGATCCATTTGGACATTTAAAATATAAGTTATGGCCAAAAGAAAGGTCGGGAGTCAAATTGGCAGTTTGATTCCCAACCACTAAAAGTTGGGAATCGACCCGATTTACTTGCGTGCAGGTGACGTGCAACATACCGTGGGAAAGATTTTGATAAGGGCTAGAACTTCGTTTTAGACTTCATCTCAATCCAAGGTCTGCACATGAAAGTTATGGGCCCCCAAAGTCACGAGAGTCTCAACTTTTGCAATTTCAAGACTCCCACTTGAGAGTCCTAGGACAAAATGCCATTTGGATGTGGGGTTCGTAGAGAGGCGCAGAGTATACTATAAGGGGGAAGGTGGTGGCTTCCCCCAAGTCCGTGCCGTGGTGAGTTTTGTGAGTCCAAGTTGCCCGTGGTTCGTCCTAGCACCAAAAGTGACGCGCTCTTAAGTCTTTTGTTGAACCCACTCGAGGGTTCAACTATATAGAGTTGCGGAAAGTTGGGACTTGGGGCCGCTCCCGACTTCCAACACTATAGAGGGGTGGAGGGGCGTGCTATAAGTCCCGGGATTAGACTAGGAAGAGGGATTAGATTATCGAGCTTGAATTTGCATCCAAAAACCAACCACACGGGGGTTAGATCACATTCGGGAACAACCTTGGGTGTTGGGACAAGCCACGGGCACTTTGACACACAAGACTCACCACGGCCCGAACTCGGGGGAACCCCCACCTTCCCCCATATAGTATTCTTTATGCCACTCCGTGAAGACTACATCCAAATGGTTCTTTTTTTCCCGGGACTCCCAAGTTGGAGTCCCGAAATTGTCCCGGTTGGAGTCCTGGGACTTTGGAAGCTCATATCTCATGACTGCCAAGTCTGATCAAGACAAGGTCTAAACCAAAGTTGTAGTTCTCTTTGAGAGCTTTCCAACGCCAGGTTGCACTCCCGATTCGGATGTTAGCAAGAGGTTGGATCCCGACTTTTAGTGGTCGGGAGTCAAATTGCCAGTTTGACTCCCGGCCTTTCTCTTACCCATAACTTGGGCTGCAAATGTCCAAATGACCAATGCAAGGGCATTTTGGACATTTACACTTCAAGACCTTTCCAGTGACACCAAGAACACCCCAATGCAAGGTGTTTAGGCCTCTGCTGTTGAACTCTAAACATTCGGGAGTCCCGGAGGACTTTAAATCCCCAACTTTGGGAGTGGGAATTTCATCCTCCCACTTAACCCAAAGTGGGGTTGCGACAAAAAGTGCTCCAACTATGCACTAACCACATTGTGTTGGTTTCGTGCAAGCCCATGTGAGTAAGTGAAGCTTGTCAATTCTTTCCAGTCCCATCCTAAAGCTCCAACACACCCTTCTATCCCTTTAAAGTGCTACGAGCTAGGGAACGTGCCTTGACTCCTTGTTCTTCTATTGTTTTCTATTTGGGACTCACATTTGAGTCACATTTGAGTCTCTCAAGGAGTTGGGAACGTCTCATTCACGCTAGTCATCAACAATTTTTTTCATGTGTGTCCAACAAAGTTTTCAAATTTACTCTTTTCATACTCAATAAATTTGTACGTGGTGGCCTTCAAAGCTTAAATAACAACATCCTTTACATTTCCTTCCTTTGGCACCTTTGAAATGATGCTCCAATTTTCAAAAGATGTTATGCACACAAGTACACAAGCACATTTTCATCCTTCCCCACATGACTACAAAATAAAATAAAAATCATCCCTTAATAAAAGTATGAAAATTTGTAACAAATGGAAAGAGTAACCCACCAAGAAAAAGGAAAAACAATAACAACCATGTGAAATTATTGGAAAAGGTGAACCAAAAAAGAACCTATAAAAACCAAAAACAAAAAAAATGCAATTAGGGTAGAAACACCTATCACCAAATGCCCACCTATTACCAAATACACAATTTGAGCACTACCAACCCTATGACAAATTAAAGTATTCACATATAATGTATTATATATTACCTTAATACTAAACAATTGGTAAAAGGAAAATAGTGTTTGGTCTTTCCATTTAATTAACCACGGATAAGGAATAGACGTTTGGTCATGGGTGTGATCCCATTCAAATTTAACCAAATATTACATTATTTATAAATTGAGGTTGTTGGTTGTGGGGGTGAGGACTTTTGGCATGTCCACTTTCATGAACACAAATAATCAATGGGGATACAAAGATGGGTTGGTAAGTGTTTGGAAATAAGTGTTTTTAGGTTCAAGATTAGAGTTTACAATGTTCAATATACAAATGTGAGCACTTTAATTATAGGGAAGGGTGTGGGACATTTTTAGATTGTTGTGGGGGTTGGGATTATGAAGTGTTTGGTGAAAGGACTAATATAGGTCAAACTTATAAACATGTGTACTTCATTATGGGGTAAAGACTATTTAATTGTGTGGCAAGAGAAGCCCACCCCCTATTTTGGATGCCCCTACTTCGGATACCCAACCCCTTGTAACTTATTAAACTTTCATGCCAAAAGTTGCACACACATGATATTTAAAGATTGTGTAAATATTGCTAGCATTGTGTAGTTTGAGTTTTCACTATCAAGAAAGAAAACATGTCCAAAATTCCAAAGCATGTTGACCAAAAATTGCAAAGTTTTTTTAAGCTTTTTGTTCCTAATGCTATAAGGTTAAGGTCTTTGTTGTATGAAGGGCAAGCTAGTTTTATCAAAAAAATAATTCAAGAAGTAAAAGTAAAGGAGAATAAAGTCAACAAAATTGTGCTTCATCTACTGAAACCAAAAGAAGAGATTGTAGATTTAGGAGTAGATCCTACATTTAATGATGCCATATTTTCATATATAAATAAATTTTACATAAAAAATAAACAAGTATATATAATATTCTTGGGTTGTTAAATATGTGAACAATCCTTTGGTTCAAAGGAGAAAGGGAATCACAAGCAGTGGGTAGGAGCAAAGTTACATAACCAAAGATTCATTCCAACTACCTACACAAAAACCAAAGATGAAAACTTGGTTTGGTCTGATTTTGAAATTGGCTCCATTTAGTTTCAGATGCTAGAAAAAAAGAACAATATGCACAAGTTACTTACCCTAAACTAACTAAGCTTTTGTATTCATGGTTTGATTTCAAAAAGAACAAAGACATACCTTTTGTTGGTAATGCACAAAAACCTCCAGTTTGGTGGAGGCTTGGTCCTAGGGGGTCCAACCACCCACGAATTTCAATGTACCACAAAGGAAGAAGAGCTATGTGCTAGATCAACTAGCACCTAGTAAAAAAAACATGTCTCTTCAACCTGAATCACAACCATGACAAAAGTCAGCAAAGGTTACTAAGCAACTCACTAATCCATGAAACAATTGGAGAATTGAAGTCTTAGAACATGCCATAGACACAATTGAAAGAGGGTTTATGTCATTGAGAAAGGCAAGTCGGTATTGGAAGATACCTTTGGAAGCCTATCAGACCATCTCACTAATAAGATTACATCAAGAAAATGTGGTCCACCTAGAGTCTTATTAGCTGATAAGGAGGCATTAGTCCTTGAATGGGTATTTGGTATGCATGAATGTGGCTTGTTAATCTCATTACATTAATTAAAACTCAAAGTGGCAGAATTAACATAGATTCATGCAACACCATTCAAAAATGGCATCCTTGGAACCTCATGGTGGCACTAATTTAAGCAAAGGCACCTGAAATATTCATTTGCCTTGCAGAAGGATTGGATATTTCTAGGGTACATGGACTAACCCCAGCTACCTATAATTCTTTCTATGAGAATTTGCAATCATAACACAATTATTTTCCAAACCACATATGGAATTGTGATGAAATTGGTATTCAGGTTGGTAGGCAATTTAGAACATGAGTGTTTACAAAAATGGGATCACAACAAGTCTATAACACAATACCAAAGTCAAGGGAATGGTTGACAATCAATTTTATAATAAATGTAGTTGGAGGTGTCCTTCTTGGCTTCTACATTTTTAGAGAAGAAAGGATTAAAAAGGATTACATTCAACAATGTAAGCCAGGATCTTGTATGGCAATGCAAAACAAAACATGGATGACATGTTATTTGTTCAAGCAATTTTATTTTTCTTTATTCGATTAGTACCAAGAGGTCCATCTCAATAGAATAGGCACCTTCTAACTTTAGATGGACATGGATCACATGTTAATATAGAAGCAATTGAGCAAGCATATGAAGTAGGGTTAAATATGATTACCTTTCCATCCCACACTTCCCACATTCTTCAACTTTTGGATGTTAGTTGCTTTAAACCATTCCAATCTACTTTTAGAAAGGAAAGAAATGAGAACATGTTCAAGAATAATAATAAAGAGCCAAACAAGGTTACATTAGCAAGCTAGGTGGATAGAACATTCAATCAGTCGTTATGTAAGCAAAATATCAAAGCAAGGTTCAAAACCATAGGATATGGCCTTTAAACCCTAAGGCAATGGACGATTGAAATAGACCTAATGAACTGTATACAACATAATCAAATATGCACATATCAAATGATGAAGATGGATAATCAAAAGGAGCAATAGATGGTAGCCAATGGGGCCAAGATAGAGTTGTAGCAAATGTAATCAACATCGTTACAACTTCGCAAAATGAAAGTGAATCTACCCAAGATGATCTTGTGCAGTCAACAACATAATATTATGTCCATGAATCTAGACATGAACATGTTACAACAAGAACACACAAGTCAAGTGAAACCAACATAGAAGCTAAAGTTGTTTGCCTTGTTAACCTTACCCAAGAGTTAGTAATTGCCCAAGAACTTGAAGCTAAAACCAACTCTACCCAAAAACCAACAATTAAAATAGTTGAAGTCCAAAATGCATTAGCCTGAACTCCACAAGTGTTCCCTATAGCCAACATGTTGTTGCTACCAAATTTGTCTACAACGAAAACAAGAGGGATTGAACCATTAGTAGACCACTCCAAATTTCATCTTGTTACATCAAACCAATACTTGGGCATTTTATTTCAAAAAGCTGTGCAAAAAAAAATAGCATAAAAAGAAAGGGAAATTAGAAGCCAAAAGAAGGAAGCCAGGCCCATACAATGAACAATCATAGTTGCAAATGCAAATATCATGAGGATCCAAAGGCATGTTGAGAGACGAGAAAGAGCAATCTTCAATAGTGTTTGGTCTCCTACAAATGTGAGGGCAGCAAGAAATATATTGCATAGGCAAATTGTAGTTGATGTGCTAGCCCGAGTGTTTCTTTCCAACAATTTGAATTTTGGCAATATAACACTAAAGTAGAAGGAGGCTAGAGTTAAAGCAAAAGTTTGGATGTTGGGTAGGAGATGTGTTGCAACAAGAATGCAACAACCAACTATTATAGGAGAGCATGAGCTTTCTATAGGATTGTAACAACAACTAAAAGAGCAGGAAGTTCAGGTAAGAAAACAACAACTAGGAGAGAAACAACCACTTGCAAGGGAATGTTATGAGCGTAAGCTTGTTGCCATGAATGCATCAACAAATATTTACGTTTTTGAAGCTCACAGCAAGTGTTTGCAAGTTGGGATCATTACAACATTAAGATCAAGATGCAATAATTTTGGAAACATGGCAACACACAAGTTTCGGGAAGGTTGGAAACATGGTAAAACACACACACATAGGTCGAAAATAAGACAAGGCACACAAATACACACACACATGCCATAAATAAGGTAGGGCAAGACACATATGCATGTTGAAAACAAAGCAAGACAAAACACATACACATAAACACAAGCCGAAAACAAGGCAGGGCAAGACACACAAAAATAAAGGCTAAAAATAGTAGGGCAAGGGTAGGACACACAAATAGAGGCTAGAAACAAGGTAGGGTAAAACACACACATAAATTAAGGCCAGAAATAGGGCAAGGCAAGAGACACACATAAACAGAGGTTAAACACAAGGTAAGGCAAGACACATTCACATAGATAGAAGTCGAACGTAGGGTAGGGCAAGACACATTCACACATATAGAGGTCGGAAATAGGGCAAGGCAAGACACACAACATATAGGTTGAAAATAAGGTAGGGCATGACACACACACATAGAGGCTGGAAATAGGGTAAGGCAACACACACACACACACACACACACACACAACAAATGAAAATAGGGCATCAAGTTTTGTTTGAAAGAGGATCGCCACTCAAAGGATTACTGCCCCATGCCTTGGGTTAGTGTCTTCCTGCACACATGCACATTAATGTAGCATCACGTTGGTGTTTTTCCACACGAAGGAGGATCGCCACTCAAAGGATCACCGCCCCACACCTTGCATTGGTGTCTTCCTGCACACACGCATGCTAATGTAGCATCGTGTTGTTATCTTCCCACACGAAGGAAGATCACCACTCAAAGGATCATCACCCCATGCCTTGCATTGATGTCTTCTCGCACACACACATATTAATGTAACATCATGGTAATGTCTTCCCACCACGCTAATGGCTTCTAGCACGTGACATCACACATGTTGTTGTTGCTCCACACACTACAACACAAGGCTATAATATAAGATTATTTAAAGATGTTTTTAGAGTGAGGTCACAAAGAAGGTCATAAACAAAGATAGGAAAGGTTTTTGGACAGCTTTCCAGAGCTTGGAAGAGACAGAGCTTTGGAGAGTTCAGAAGTGAAGATGAGGATGCCACATTCCAAACCCTTGAGCCTATAAAGTGATAGCGCTTCTGGTTGCTCACTCAATTAAGGTTACCCATTCAATATTTTAAGGTTAGTAATTTATTACGTTTTTAAAACCATGGATCAAAAACCTTTTTTTTTAGGTTTTGATCATGGTCGTTGGTGTATGATGAACCATTTTGAGCAAGAAATTGAATGTTTTTAGCATTCATCTAGTTTGGTTATAAGTGAAAACTTGACCTATGTCAAATTCACATTGCTCATCCATAGTGTGCATGTGTGTTCTCATTAGTGGTTTTAATGTTTGATAAGATTTGTATCCAGAAAAAAAAGGTTTTTTACTTTGAAAAATCATAATTTTTTTTGTTCTTTACTAAATTGAACAATTCAAATGGCAAAAGGTGAGTAGCTAAATGGAGCACAATTTTGTTTTGGAATTCAAGATTAGAAGAAAAACACCCAAGGTGTTAGAAGGATCCAATCTCTTAAATGTTTAGCGATAGGCATTTCTACCCTAGGTAGGTGGAATGGTTGTGTTGTACTTGAATGCATGACACGCTTGAAGGGCACCATCTACAATGAAGCACAAGGGCCTCCAAGTGGGATCTTCAAAATGCATTCTTTCAATGGTAATAACTATTATATGAAGTCCATTTTCATTTGTCGATTTGCGATTATCCATGCTCTTGAAAGACCTCGATGATGATGATCAAATACCATTAAGGTGAATAGATGATACCTTTGCACATTGGTACTAAAGGTAACATCCATGGAAAGTGTTCCATTATGCCCAAAATCCAACAACCAAATAATTTGTGATGGTGTTTATATGCCAATTTGTTTATTTTTCTTTTGCAAGAAGAAGACATTTTCATGATATTCTAAATTCCACATATGTATAGTCATGTGGTCATTAGGATGATGTTTTTAACTTCCTTACTTCATTTTATTCTTGTAATATCGAATTGTCGCAACCCTAGCTTAAGGCTTGTGACCAAGGCAAGGGCTTACAAAGGTGCAGGCCAAGAGGGAAGCCTAGGAGTCACATTCTATGCTCTTAAGAGAGCAAGAGAGAGTGAAAAAATGAACCCTCACACTTCCAAATGGGTTCCCATTTTGGGAGTTAGAGTCCCTGTGGATTCCCAAGTTTTCAGAGAGCAATTACAAGTGTCAAAACTCATTGGATTAAAATTTTATTTATATCATTAGAAAGCTCTTGGAACGTAGATTTGTAAAATGGGCTCACATGACCCATTTGGACACTTAACACACAAGTTATAGTCAAAAGAAAGGTCCAGAGTTCAATTGGCAATTTGATTCTTGACCATTAAAATTGATAATCACCTCGATTCCCTTGCATGCAGGTGGCGTGCGACATAGTGTTGGAAACCTCTCAACAAGGGTTATAAATTTGCTTCAAACCTTATCTCAATCGAAGGTCTACACGCAAAGTTATGGGCCCCAAAGTCACAAAAATCCAAGTTGTGGGAATTTCGAAACTCCCACTAGGAAATTTTGGGACAAAATGACATTTGGGTGCTAGTCTCGTGGCCAAGCACATAGTATATTATAAGGGGGAAGGTTGTGGCTCCTCCCAAGTCCGGGCTGTGGTGAGTCTTGTGAATCCGAGTTTGCTCGTGGCTTGTCCTAGCACCCAAAAAAACTCCAATTATGCACTAACAAACTTGTTGTTTGGTTTTGTGAAGGTCTACGTGAGTGAATGATTGCTTGTCATTCTTCCTAGTTTCATTTTGGAACTCCACCATGCCCTTTTACCCCCAAAGTGATGTGAGCCAAGAAGTGTGCCCCAACTCCTTACTTTTTTGTTGTTTTCACCTCAAATTCACAGTTGAGCTATCAAGGAGATTGGGAGTGTGTCACGAATGGTTCTTTGAATTAGAAAATTATCTACACAAGTTTATTTTCCAAGAAGTCATGCATTATACCATATATTCTTATGTTCCTCATATATTTGCCTAGTGGTCAAGCCATTGTCTAATCAATCTTGAATTCAATCCTTCAACTTTGGGGAAATGTGACTTGCATATTGAGATTTATGTGATTGAAAGTCACGATCAAGTGTTCCATGGGCCAAAAGTACCACCCTCATGGGTGTGCTCTTGATGATACCAAACAATTTTTACAACATTTGGATACTTGTACAAACATTTCATGGAAAACTTAGCAATGCACCCTTGTTTTTTTATTTGGGATGCCTAGGATCACCATGATGGTCCTCTAGTCCAAAGTTGTAAATGATACCTACATGCATACACAAGATGATGGTATTGGGATGATTATGTTGTATCCACATAAATCCACATTTCAAGTTCAACATTTATGAACATGCATTATTTACCAATGTTTCCAAGGTGATTATCAATGGTTGGCCTTTTCAAGTTAGCTTCCAATTGATCATATCGCCACTGTATGAATTGGCAAATAACATCTTTGTTATTTTCAATCTTTCAATGTATTTTCCCACATTTGCCAATGGTATGTAACCTACCATGATGGCATCCACTATATTCCCAAAACCTTGCCAAGTTTTGGGCATCAAAACAAGGGAGGTTGCATCTTGAACATGAACACATTTCAATGGGCAAACCGTGGTGTACTCCAATTCATGTCCCATCTATTCTTTAAACAAATACAAACACAAACTATATTATATCAAATAAATTATAGTAGATGAGTACACATCTTTACTTGCTAATAACCATGAAAATGTTTTATCATAGTCACAAATTAGCAATGTTTATGTTGGCATTGGCATACAAAATCAAAGCAAAAGGTAGATATCATAATATATATCAAGAAGTGCAAACATGTACAAGGACATGCAATACCAATGTTAAAATGTTGTTAAACATATGTAATATATGTAATTGCATTACATGTATAATTAGTACCGATGCCCCTAGTATCGTACTTAAGTTATATACAAGCAATACTTGTGTTCCAATTTTGACTGTAGGTTGCAATACCTATTATATCATTGTTATGACCATTACAAATTATTGGAGAAAATTCTAAACTATGCAATATTTATGGTCCAAATTTTCCTAAGGGTTACAATATTTATGATAACTTTGTTACACCACTACAAATTATTGAAACATTTTCAGAACTATGTAATACCAATCCTCCAATTTTGTAAAGGGGTTCGAATACCAATGATATCATTTTTATAACCATTACATATTATTGAAACATTATCAAAACTATGCAATACCTATGATTTTAGTATTCCCAATTTCAATACCTATGTTTGTGTGTTATATTGTGGTGTCAACACCTAAGATGTCATAATGTAATATGTAATTTAACTTGAGTGAGGTGAAAAAGGGTATAATGGTACCTTAAAATGCAAAATCTTCAAATGTCATATTTTCATATTGCACTCACTCCTTTATATTCTTCCTTAGTAAACCTGAGCCACCTTTTCCATGGTAATGTTTAAAACCTAAACAAATTAATAACCCCATGTTGATTTTATTGATTTAATAAAAAAAAAGGCCTCATGTTTCAAGGCTGGTGATTTTAGTGGGCCCATATTTTGGGGCCAAGGGGAGAAAGTTGAATGTTTTTATGGAAATAAATGAAGGAGGAAGGAATCTCAAAAGTGGAAGGGATAAAGGCTCACACTTTCCTACTTTGAATTGGTGGACCCACACATCCCTACTTTAAAACAATGGGACCACAGTAACAACATTCTTCATCTCATATTCATCTTGCTAATTGGTGCCAATGTGGGTGTGGTTTTGCTTTGGCCTTCTTTTTTGGTCAATTTTTTTTAATGCTATATCAAATAAATTGGAAGCAAGTTTTTTTCCTCAAAATCCTCAAATAGTCTCTCATCTTCATGGTGCTAATTAGTGCCTATGTGGGTGTGGTTTCGCTTTGGCCATCTTTTTTGGTCAATTTTTGAGATAAAAATTGCAGTATCGTTTCCTTTTTTCAAAATCTTCAAATAGCTCCACTAGCAAGGATCCCCAACATTAATTAGCATTAAATGATGACTGTCCTAAGTGGGCTGTGGCATTTTTTCAAAAGTGCGGCTATAAGTGACGACCTAGGAAATGCATAGGTCTAGATGTGGTTAATTTAATTATTTTTATTTTCAAAAATAACAAAATTTTCACGACTTTTTAAAGTTTCTGAGAAAAAATTCCCCAAGATGTGAAAATTCGCCCCTGCAAAACACTGGTTACAAACTGGGGAATGATAAAAGAACTTTTTTGTATAAAAATATAATTTTGACTCAAGTAAAGGCAAGGTTTGTGCAAAAAAAGAAAAAAAGTACATAATGGCAGATTTGAAAAGAAGTACCTACCTTACAAAACTTACCTACCATGAATGTTGATCTGGATGTTATGAAAGTGGTGAATTCCCACTTGACAATATGCCTGAAAACCAACCTCAAAATACACTTTGAATAGTCCTTTATAAATCCTTGGAAACAGGGTGTTTTTATTTGTTAAAAAATTGTTCGGTAGGTGCACTGGAGATCCTCCAAAAGAGGAATAAATCAAGTTTGGCTACATGACAAAGTAGACATTTTATGAAACCCCCTTATACCTATTATGGTGACATCCTTGGAGCTATTGTCTAAATCTGGCAAATTCAACATCTTTTTCCTCAAAATATGGTCACTTTATACCAGTTCTCCACACAAAAAATCATTTGTAGCTCAAGTCAAAGAAATAAGTTATCATGATTTCTGGACGATCAATACCTTCCTTCAATAATTGAGATATTTCAATGTCTACACAAATAGTTTGATGTGTCAATGTCATTTGGAGTTTCAAAAGGGAAGGCCCTCCTCTTTCTATCTTGGTTTTTTTTTTTTTTTTTGGTCAAAAAATTTCAATTATGTTAGAAATAATGCAAGCATCTTCCATCTTAAATCAGGTCATAATGGCATGCCTAGCCATTTCCTGACTTCCACGCATTCAGAACATATCCCCATTGCCAGAGCTGACCTATGGATTGTTGAGATGGAAAGCTTTTGCCATCTAGTTTGTGCTAACTTGACATCCTTTAAATTCTCCCTTGTTATTTAATACCTTGGTACATTTTCTGAATCCGTGGTGTGTGTTTTAATAAAATTTTGCAGGGTTTTGACTTGGGAGGATTTACAGCCCTTTTTTCCATTGCCAAGTGACAAAATTTTAACCCAAAACAATCACTGGTTGGTAGGTATGTATGTTGCTGGTGGGCCAAACCCCCCATCAGGTATCAGGGTGGTTCTTAATTGTTCATAATCATGGTTCTCAAACAAAATCAGATACCCACTTCTTTGCTGCTTCTTTCATAAAACCTGGTGG
Source organism: Sphagnum tenellum (assembly GCA_963921925.1). Classification (NCBI taxonomy): domain Eukaryota; kingdom Viridiplantae; phylum Streptophyta; class Sphagnopsida; order Sphagnales; family Sphagnaceae; genus Sphagnum; species Sphagnum tenellum. The sequence continues at coordinate 12,547,207 of OY998157.1, forward strand.
TTTTTTGAGGGGTTTGGAATAACTGGAACCAGTGGGTTTTTTGATTCTGATTTCCAACTGCTTGGAACCTGGTGGTACTCTAATTCTGAATTTTTTTAACCAAGAAGCAACGGGTATTAACAAAATCAATGAGCTGTCCAATCCTGGTATTGACCAGTGTTGGGCAGTTCTTTACTATTATGAAGAACTTCCAGGTTCCGGGTATTAAAAAATAGTAGAACTGTTTCGATTCCAGTTTCACATATACATTAGGATCAGGAATCCATTCCAAGTCTCCTTCTTCCAAAGACAGTCCGGTTCTGATTCAGACCCAATTCCAATCCAGTTGCAGCAAAACCTAGACTGGAAGCAGTAAATTATTAACTTCTGGTTTTGAATGGGATGAAGTGTTGCAGCACTCCATTGTAGCTATATCTCCCATGGATATCAAGAGGACACTAAAAACCCCCTAAATTAGCTCCGACCTAGCATCAGTTCTGCATCCTATTTGGTTCTATGCATTGCACAATTTTCATGTCCTCCATGATCAAGACCTATCCTGCTTAAGGACAGTTCTTTTGGGTATGTTGTGTTGTTTCTCACTAGCTTTGAACCCATGACTTCAGAGGAGTAGGACCTAGAATGTATAGAGTCTAATGCCCACGCAACACTGGTTAATATGAATAGTCCCCTTCTGAATTGTTTTTGTCCAGGCATTAAGTTAATGTATAAATTGGAGGCTTTGATTTTGGGGTTGTGAGTATGTGTGTGTGTGTGTGTGCGACAAGGTTCTCATCCTTCTTAATTAAACCACCCCCTCACACACTTGTTGATCTCGGTGCCAAAATGTTATTTGCTTTTTGTAAAGCTTTTGATCAAGCTTTGAGAAGCTCCATGTAGGGTGCCCTAGAAGCTTTGACTAGAAAACCATAGAAAGCAATCAGTATTGGCATAGCAAATACACTTTGAGCTGCTTGGAAAAGATGCTTGCAACCAATGTGAGGAGGAAACACCTTACAGGCATGGGTGGTGAAACATTCAACCTCATCACATGCCCAGCAAGTCCAAGTACTAGAAAACCCTAATCTAATGGTAATTGTGTCAAGGACATTGGAAAAGATACAGAAAGAACTTTTCAAATTTAGCATTTGTATTTTAAAGTGCCTCTCCTGCCAGAATTTCCATTTTCCATTTTAGGGATCTTACAAAAGTGTAAGATAAGGAACCTTACTCTTTCATAAGATCCCTAAATTTGAAGTCATTCTTTATATTGGGGAAGGAACCCTGTTGAGGCTCTTCTTGGATTTGAGGGCCTGGCCAAGGGCTGTATCACCCTCAGCCAGGGCCTCAAATCCAGGAAGAGCCTCAATGGGGCTCCTTACCCTATACATAATTTCCTAAATCTTTAAGAGAAAAATACTAATAGATGTCAAAAGTGAGAACTGAAAATCACTCCTGCATTTTTCATTCTTGAGTTCTTTCCCAGGTCAATATAAAATTGGCAAGAACTGCACAAACTTTGCAATGAGTATACAAACTATAGGATTTAATTATGAGGGGAAAAGGCGAAAAAGGAGAAAAAAGAAATCCCTCAAGTCTGGTTGTTGTTGTATTTCCATGTCTTGTGGCTCTAGCTGAGGAAAAGGCGGAAAACAATAGTGAGCAGCTAAGACCTTTACCTAGATCTGCCCATGGATAAAATAAAGGAGAAATAACATACCCTACCCATCTAGTAGAGGGTTTCTTCCACCCTTTTAATCACCATACCTGGATTGTGAAAATATTAGACTGAAATTGTTTCACCCCTAATCTGTTCGTATTTGAGGTTTAGCTTTACCCAGTGGCAGGTAATTGTTTTGAAGTGAGATACAAAATGTACTGACTACTGTTGGGCGGATATTAACTGTCGACTCGGTCATCAACCAGGTCCAATGCAGGATATGACATATAAACTTGTTAGGTTGAAAATGAACTGACATCTGGCTAAGACCCTGCCCAACCCGGTATAAAGTTTCTAAAGACCCAGCAAGACCCTATTTTGAACAACCACGATTGCAAACCTGAATTGTTCAAAATTGTGATAATGAATAGTATGGCTCTCTCTCTCTCTAAATTTTCTCCCATTTGTGGCAATTTTAGTGTTCAAAGAATTTGCCTGCAGATTTGCCATGAACTGTTTTGTCCTCTTCGGGTTGTGGATGATGATGATGAAACCTTCAGGGATTCACTTAAGGTTCAGGGACATGCTCCAATATAGTGCATAGCTACAATCACTAAAACATGAACTTGACAATGGCTAAAACTTTATACCTCAGTTCTTGCTTGCTATGATTTGCTACACTTCATACCTTGTGTTCCTTCATGACATCCAAAGAAGGTGTGTTGTTATCATGAACAAGAAGAGTGAGTCTTCATCTTTTTTTATCTATGGACTAGGTAACCAACAAAAGCTCTTGGATTACTGCACATAATCAAGCAACAAGAGTCCACTTCTGTTATTCCAAATTCACACTTCTCAAGTTTAACATATAATTTGTTTTCCCTTAGCTTTTGGAACATTTTGCGAAGGTGCTCCTTATGCTCCTCCAAAGAGCCACTATAGATCAAAATGTCATCTATGTAAACGACCACAAAGTCATCAAACCATTATCGGAAAATGTCATTCATGAGAGTGCAAAATGTGGCAGGTGCATAGGTGAGCCCAAAAGGCATCACCAAGAATTTGTATGAGCCATACCTTGTGCGGCAAGTGGTCTTTTTTTCGTCCCTTTCCGTAATTCAAATTTGGTAGTACTTCGAACGCAAGTCAATCATGCTAAAAATTTTGGTTCTTGAAAAATGGTCAAATAGATCATCGATGCGAGGCAAAGGATACCGGTTCTTCACCATTGCCTTGTTAAAGGCTTTATAACCCACACATATCCTCAACGTCCCATCCTTCTTGTGAACAAAAAAGAGGGGTGCCCCATATGGTGATTTGCTTGGTTTGATATACCCTTTTGTGAAGAGTTCTTCGAGTTGAACATTAAGCTTTTCCAACTCCTCATGATTCATTCGATATGGGGCCTTGGCGGGAGGTGCAACTCCCGGCATCACTTCTATTGCATGATCAACCCGTCTTCTCGGGGGCAAGTCTTTGGGCATCACATCCGGGAACTTTTCCAAAACTCGCCTTATGCACTTGGAGGGAGTCACCAACTTGGTAGCTTCCTTGGGCTTAAACTCATCCAACACCCGCATAACACACATCATGCTATGGGATCCCACACATTCCTTTTCCCAGGCTTTTCTTAACATAAAGTGGATGGTTGGTCCACTCACACAAGGCAACTCGTGTGCCCTCACCCGCACAATCCCACTTTTAGATGGGATTTTAAGTAGCCTATTGTGCCCTTCTATGAGCACGTTGTTTTGGGTGATGAACTCCATTCCCAAAATGAAATCCATTCCACCCAAGGTGGAAATCAACAAGTCCACCTTTCTTCTCCAATTTCCTAATTGAAAAGGCACCTCCTTTATTTGTAACGTAATGGGATGGGGAACCCAATCCGTGAAGTGCACCTCGATGGGTGCTTTGAGCTCCTCCAAATGGAGCTCTATCCTTTCGGCGCTTTCTCGAGTTATGAAGTTGTGAAAAGCCCCTGTGTCCAAAAGACATAACACATCCCGCTTAGCAACCTTCCCCTTCAAGAAGATAGGTCAATTGCATTCGGGTTGGGCTATGTTGGCATTGAGGGCAATTACCTTTGAGCCTCCATTCCCCATTTTTGACTTGGGGCAATATTTGGAGTAATGCCCCATTTCATTGCAATTGAAACATGCTCCTTTGGGTTTCACCCCAAAATCTCCCTTGGGTTGGCTCCCTTTAAAAGTAGCCCCTTTCTTCACAAAGTTCCCTTTGGGTTTGAACCCCGAGCCTTGAATTGTTTGGGCTTATCTTTTGTTGGGCTTCCTTGCCCTCGGTTCCACTCTCTTCATGCCTTGGCTTCTTGTGAAGGAACTTGTTGTCCTTCTTGAACCCGAATTTTACACCCCGCCCCACATCCAAGATGTCGCAACCCTACTTTGGCCAAGTGTGGGGGTGAAGCCCAACACTTGGAAAAGTTGGGATTTGGAGTCCTCCGGGACTCCCGAATGTTTAGAGCTCGACAGCAGGACCCAAAACACCTCGCATCGGGGTGTTCTTGGTGTCATTGAAAAGGTCTTGAAGCGTAGATATCGAAAATGGCCTCGCATTAACCATTTGGACATCTGTCGCCCAAGTTATGGGCAAAAGAAGGGCCGGGAGTCAAACTGGCAGTTTGACTCCCGACCACTAAAAGTCGGGAATCGACCCCTTCCCGAAGTCCGAATTGGGAGTGCGATACGTCGTTGGAAAGATCTCGACGAGGGCTACAACTTTGGTTCAGACCTCGTCGCGATCCAACTCCGCAGTCGGGAGTTATGGCCGTTCAAAGTTCCGGGAGTCCCGCCGGGACGATTTCGGGACAACTCCGGGACTCCATTTCGGGAGTCCCGGGAATTTGTGCCATTTGGGTGTAGCCCCCACAACGTGGCGCAGAGTATACTATAGGGAGTATGGTGGTGGCATACTCCCGAGCCAAGGATGTGGTGAGTCCAAGTGAGTCCGGGTCCCCGTGGCTTGTCCCAACACCAAAAGAGTGCAAATGGATTCTAACCAACTTGTGTTGGTTTGTGATGCAGGTTCGTGTGATCTAAAAGCTTGATCTCTTCCTAGTCTAATCCCGGGGCTCCCAACTCGACCCTCTACCCCTTTCTAGAGTTGGAAGCCGGGAGCGTGCTACCAAGTCTCAATTCCGCAACTTGACTTTGGTGAGACCCTCAAGTGGGTTTCACCCCCGTGACTTGGGAGCGCGTCACGTGGTATCAGAGCAAGTGGTGAAGCTCACTTCTTGGGTTCGGATGGCTCCCAAGAAGAACCGCAAGCAACCGCAAGACTCCGTGATGGAAGAGCCCGTCAATGACCAAGTAGCCCTGCCCGAATCTATTGGGGAGGAGGAACCCATGCCCCGGGAGGACCGTGATGAGCCCGAAAGTGAGGAAGAGAGGAGCTCGGTCCTATTCACCCCGGCACAATTGGAAGTACTCCTCAAGATGGGAAGACCCGACTTCGGTGAGTTGGTGGCGGCTCTCAAAACGGGAGCCTCCAAGGGTGAAAGGTTTCAACCGGCCAAGCCCGGGAACTTCGATGGCGCCCGCGACCGCAAGGTTGTGGATGCTTGGCTTGCGGAGATGGATGACTACTTGCATGCCGCCAAGGTTGGACGGCATTCCGCCGTGGAGCTTGCCCAATCCTACTTGAAGGGCTATGCCGCCACATGGTGGCGGACGGTGCGACAGGAGGAGGGGAAGAGCCATGGCTATACATGGGAGTTTTTCAAAGACCGCATTGAGGCGGAATTTGTCCCGAGGAACTCCGATTACATTTCAAGGTGCAAGCTTCGTGACCTTGTGAATGCCCCGAATGAAAATTTGAGGCAATATGTGAGGGCTTATTCGGAACTCATGCTCGAGGTACGGCACATGCACGAGATGGACCGGGTGTGCCAATTCGTGATGGGACTTCCAACTTGGGCCAAACGAAAACTTGAGGAGAGTTGGCCCGCCTCATTATCCGAGGCCATCACGAAAGTGGAGAATTTCTCGGATGTGGGGCGGAGCGACAAATCCGGGTTCAAGAAGGACAACAAGTTCCTTCACAAAAAGCCAAGGCATGAAGGGGAGTGGAACCGGGGGCAAGGAAGCCCAACCAAGGATAAGCCCAAACCATTTCAAGGCTCGGGGTTCAAGCCCAAAGGAAATTTTGTGAGGAAAACGGCTCCTTTCAAAGGGAGCCAAAACAAAGGGAATTCTGGAGACAAGCCCAAGGGTGCCTGTTTCAATTGCAACGAGGTGGGGCATTACTCCAAGGATTGCCCCAAGTCCAAATCCGGTGTTGGGAGCTCAAAGGTACTTGCTCTCAATGCCACTCTAGCCCAAAAAGAATGCAATCGACTTATCTTCTTGAAAGGGAAGATTGCTAAGCGGGATATCTTATGTCTTTTGGACACAGGGGCTTCTCACAACTTCATAACTCGGGAAAGCGCCGAAAGGATGGAGCTCCACTTAGAGGAGCTCAAGGCACCCATTGAGGTGCATTTTGCGGATGGGATTCCCCATCCAACTACATTACAAGCGAAAGGAGTCCCTCTTCAATTGGGGAATTGGAGAGGAAAGTTGGACTTGCTGGTTTCCACCTTGGGTGGAATGGAATGTGTTTTGGGGATGGAGTTCATCACCCAAAACAATGTGCTCATAGAAGGGCACAATCGGATAGTTAGAATCCCATCTAAAAGTGGGATTGTGCGAGTCAAGGCACATGAGTTGCCTTGTGTGGGTGATCCAACCATCCGCTTTATGGTAGGAAAAGCTTTTGAGAAGGAATGTGTGGGAGGTTTTGGCATGGTGTGTGTGATGCGGGTGTTGGACGAGTATGAGCCCGAGGAGGTCACCAAGTCGGTGACTTCCGCCAAGTGCATAAGGCGAGTGTTGGAAGAGTTCCCGGATGTGATGCCCGCCGAGTTGCCCGAAGACTTGCCCCCGAGAAGACGGGTTGATCATGCGATTGAAGTGATGCCGGGAGTGGAACCTCCCGCCAAGGCCCCATACCGAATGAGCCATGAGGAGTTAAAAGAGTTAAAGGTTCAACTCGAAGAACTCCTTGCCAAAGGGTATATCAAACCAAGCAAGTCGCCATATGGGGCACCTGTCCTTTTTGTTCACAAGAAGGATGGGACTTTGAGGATGTGTGTTGATTATAGAGCACTCAACAAGGCAACGGTGAAAAATCGGTATCCTTTACCTCGCATCGATGATCTATTTGACCGTCTCTCGGGAGCCAAGGTTTTTAGTAGAATTGATCTACGTTCCGGGTATTACCAAATAAGGATAGCGGAAGGGGACGAAGAGAAAACCGCTTGTCGCACGAGGTATGGCTCATACGAGTTCATGGTGATGCCCTTTGGGCTCACTAATGCACCCGCCACATTTTGCACTCTCATGAATGACATATTCCGCGAATGGCTTGATGATTTCGTGGTCGTCTACATAGACGACATTTTGATCTATAGTAGCTCCTTGGAGGAGCATGCGGAGCACCTTCGCAAGGTGTTCCAAAGGCTAAGGGAAAACAAGTTGTATGCAAAGCTCGAGAAGTGCGAATTTGGGGTGACGGAAGTAGACTTTTTGGGACATAGGATAACTCAAGAGGGCTTGATGATGGACGATCACAAGGTTAAGGCGATTTTGGATTGGGAGCCGCCCAAGTCGGTTCCCGCCTTGAGGTCCTTCTTAGGATTGGCCTCATACTATCGCAAGTTCATCAAGAACTTTGCAAAGATAGCGGCGCCTTTGACGAACCTTTTGAAGAAGTCCGCCGTCACCTATGAATGGGAACAAGCATGCGACGAGGCCTTTGGAACATTGAAGGGCATTTTGGTGAAGGCGCCGGTGTTGAAGTTACCCGACTTCGACAAAGACTTCGAGATTCATTCCGACGCCTCCGACTTTGCGGTTGGGGGAGTCTTGGTGCAAGAAGGAAGACCGGTGGCCTTTGAAAGCAAGAAGTTGGGTGAGACGGAGCGAAGGTGGCCAACACACGAGAAAGAGATGTGGGCGGTCATACATTGTCTCAAGACTTGGGGCCACTACATAGGTTCCAAAGACGTAGTGGTGTGGACCGACAATGTGACCTTGAAGTACTTCGCAACGCAACCCAAGTTGTCATCAAAACAACAAAGGTGGCAAGACACTTTAGCCTTGTTTAATGTGGACATCCGGCACAAGCCGGGAAAAGAGAACATAGTGCCCGATGCCTTGAGCCGGAAACACCAACTTAGAATGGTGTGTGTTGGAGAGTCGGAACTTCAAAAGGAAGTTAGACTAGCAAGCCGCCAGGATGCCTTTGCCAAGGAGACAAGGCAAAGCATCCAAAATGGAGCCAAGTCCCACTTCCATTTGAGAAATGGATTATTGTGGTACAAGCAAAATCGACTCTATGTGCCGGAAGGGAAGATGCGAGACACACTTTTGAAGGAATGTCATGATGGACCACTTGCGGGCCATGGTGGCGCCAAGCGCACCACAACATTCCTAAAGAAGTCCTACTATTGGCCCAACTTAAAAGATAGTGCGGAGGAGTACGTGAAGACTTGTTTAACTTGCCAACAAAACCGGACCCTCAACAAGAAGCAAGCGGGTTTGTTGCAACCCTTGCCAATTCCTGAAGGGCCATGGGAAAGTGTGTCAATGGATTTCATGGTAAGTCTGCCCCCTTCAAAGGGATTCGATGCCATCATGGTTGTGGTGGATCGATTTAGCAAAATGGCACATTTCATTCCCACAAAAGATGAAGCAACGGCACAAGAAACGGGGAGGTTATTCTTCTCCCACATTTTCAAACACCATGGGCTTCCAAAAGACATAGTGTCGGATCGAGACCCAAAGTTTACAAGTAAGTTTTGGCGGGCCTTGTGGAAGCGAATGGGGTCGGAGCTCAAGATGAGCACCTCTTTCCGCCCCCAAACCGATGGACAAACCGAAAGGGTGAACTTGGTCATCCAACAATTCTTGAGGAATTATGTGGCGGCGGATCAACAAGATTGGGTGGACCATTTGGAGTTAGCCGAGTTTTGTTACAACAACTCGGAACACTCCGCAACTGGGTCCACCCCATTTCAAATGGTGACGGGAAGGTCACCAATTGTGCCCATGACTTGGGCAACGCAAGGACAACCTTCGATTGATACAAGTGAGGAAGTGCCAATGGTGACGCAGCTTGATGGAGAAAGGAAGCGCTTATGGGAGTTGGCCAAGGCTAACTTGCAGAAGGCGCACAAAAGGTACAAGGATTTTGCGGACAAGTCCCGACGAGAAGTGAAGTTTCAAGAGGGAGACGAAGTGTGGTTGAACATCAAGAATTTTAGGTTACCGGAAGGTTTGAGTCATAAGTTCTTAGGCCCATATGCGGGGCCATTCAAGGTGTTGGAAAAGAAACTTTCCGACACTTATAAGTTAGAACTTCCGGAAAACTTTAGAGTTCATCCCACATTTCATGTGTCCCTTTTGAAGCCGGTCTCCCGCGATGCCTCAAGGCCTAATCGAGAGCATAACTCAAGGCCTCCGCCGGACTTAGTTCATAATGAACCAGAGTTTGAGGTTGAGGCCGTGCTCAAATCAAGGCAACTTAGGGGACGAGAGCGGGAATACTTAGTGAAGTGGAAAGGTTACCATGCAATAGAAGCTTCTTGGGTGAAAGAGTCCGACATGGAACATGCCCAAGAAGCCATAGAAGAATTTCACACTAGACCGGCAAAGAAAAGGCGTAGAGCGTGATGAGGGCATCACCTTTATTTTAGAGGGGGAGAATTCCATAAAATGTACCACATCAAGTTGCAAGTGAAATAAAAAGGGCATTATAACTTCCAAGAGATTGTATCATGGGGAAAAATTGTTAAGGCAAATAGGGTTGTGGCATGGATAAATGGAACTATGTTGCGTAGGCTCAAATCAAAATCGGACTCCTAGTTTGGGGTTGAAGAAACTTGACCCCAAAAGAGGAGGCAAGCAAGGTGAGCTTGCAGGGACATGCACATGCCTTGAGGTGCATCCCGAAGGGTTGGCTTGTAGTGTGGCCAACGCGGGAAGTCATGACCCCGCTCACATACTTTAAGTGTAGTTTGGGACTTGGGTTTGGCAAACCTAGGTGTTGCTTCTCGTACCTTGATAAGCAAACCTTTTAGTTAAGGCTTGGTTGTTGTGACCGAGGCGCGGGATAGGGAAAGGAGTCATGTCAAGTAGCTTAGGTCAAGATTAGACTTGACTTAGGCTCCTCATGAGGGGAAGAATGAAAAAGTTCCTCCCAAATGAGGAGCTTCGTCAATTAGGCTAGTTAGTCTTTTGACGAAGCAAGGGGAGAGGGTCCCGGAGAGGACACCCTTGGACTTGTCAAGAAAGTGTTGGAAACTTGGGGACGCCTAAGTTAGCTTGAGACAAGGTCTAGCCACAAAGTTGGCAAAATGGCCAAGGATCCAAAAGAAAGCAATTGCAATTGTATGAAAGGAAATTCTAAGTGTCAATGAGGACATTGACCTCTTTCTTCTAGTGGGGGAGAGTGTCGCAACCCTACTTTGGCCAAGTGTGGGGGTGAAGCCCAACACTTGGAAAAGTTGGGATTTGGAGTCCTCCGGGACTCCCGAATGTTTAGAGCTCGACAGCAGGACCCAAAACACCTCGCATCGGGGTGTTCTTGGTGTCATTGGAAAGGTCTTGAAGCGTAGATATCGAAAATGGCCTCGCATTAACCATTTGGACATCTGTCGCCCAAGTTATGGGCAAAAGAAGGGCCGGGAGTCAAACTGGCAGTTTGACTCCCGACCACTAAAAGTCGGGAATCGACCCCTTCCCGAAGTCCGAATTGGGAGTGCGATACGTCGTTGGAAAGATCTCGACGAGGGCTACAACTTTGGTTCAGACCTCGTCGCGATCCAACTCCGCAGTCGGGAGTTATGGCCGTTCAAAGTTCCGGGAGTCCCGCCGGGACGATTTCGGGACAACTCCGGGACTCCATTTCGGGAGTCCCGGGAATTTGTGCCATTTGGGTGTAGCCCCCACAACGTGGCGCAGAGTATACTATAGGGAGTATGGTGGTGGCATACTCCCGAGCCAAGGATGTGGTGAGTCCAAGTGAGTCCGGGTCCCCGTGGCTTGTCCCAACACCAAAAGAGTGCAAATGGATTCTAACCAACTCGTGTTGGTTTGTGATGCAGGTTCGTGTGATCTAAAAGCTTGATCTCTTCCTAGTCTAATCCCGGGGCTCCCAACTCGACCCTCTACCCCTTTTTAGAGTTGGAAGCCGGGAGCGTGCTACCAAGTCTCAATTCCGCAACTTGACTTTGGTGAGACCCTCAAGTGGGTTTCACCCCCGTGACTTGGGAGCGCGTCACAAGAAGCCTTCCACTTTCACGATGGTTTCAGATAATGAGGAGGGCCAATCCTCTTCAAGCTTTCATTTGGCCCAAGTTGGAAGCCCCATCACAAATTGGCACACACGATCTAACTTGTGCATGTGTTGAATCTCAAGCATGAGTTCGGAATAAGCCCTCACATATTGCCTCAAGTTTTCATTTGTGGCATTCATAAGGTCACGGAGTTTACACCTCGAGATATAATCGAAATTCCTTGGGACAAATTCGGTTCCACTCGATCTTTGAAGAACTCCCACGTGTAGCCATGGTTTTTCCCCTCCTCTTATTTCATTGTCCTCCACCATGTGGCGGCATAGCCTTTCAAGTAGGATTGGGCAAGCTCCATGGCCGAATGCCTTCCAACCTTGGCGGCATGTAAATAATCCTTTGTCGCAACCCCACTTTGGCCAAGTGTGGGGTGAAGCCCAACATTCCCAAAGTTGGGGACTTGGAGTCCTCCAAGACTCCCAAATGTTTAGAGTTCGACAACAAGGCCCAAAACACCTTGCATTGAATTGTTCATGATGTTATTGGAAAGGTTTTGAAGCGTAGATGTCGAAAATGGCCTCGCATTGGTCATTTGGATATCTGCAGCCCAAGTTATGGGCAAAAGAAGGCCGGGAGTCAAACTGGCAGTTTGACTCCCAACCACTAAAACTCAGAAATTGACTTCTTCCTGACCTCCGAATTGAAAGTGCAACACGGCGTTGGAAATATCTGGACGAGGGCTACAACTTTGGTTCAAACCTTGTTGCGATCAAACTTGGCAGTTGGGAGTAATGAACTCCCAAAGTTTTGGGACTCCAATCGAAACAGTTTCAGGATAAATTCGGGACTCCAACTTGGGAGCCCCGGGAAAAAGAGCCATTTGGATGTAGCCTCCACAGAGCGTTGCAGAGAATACTATATGGGGGAAGGTGGTGGCTTCCTTCGAGTCCGGGCCATGGTGAATCTTGTGGTCCAAAATGCCTGTGGCTTGTTCCAACACCCAAGGGTGTCCCGAATGTGAACTAACCCCCGTGTGGTTGGTTTTTTTGGATGTAGATTCAAGCTTGATCTACTAGTCCCTCTTCTTAGTCTCATCCCGAGACTTCTAGCATGCCCCTTTACCCCTCTATAGTGCTGGAAGTCGGGAGCACCTTCTGAGTCTCAACTTTCCACAACTACACATAGTTGAACCTTCAAGTGGGTTCAACCCGGGACTTGGGAGTGCGTCATCCTCCATCTTCGCAAGCCAAGCATCCACAACCTTTCGATCGCGGGCACCATTGAAGTTCCCGAGCTTATTTGGTTGATATCCCGCATTCTTGGATGACCCCCCTTTGAGGGCCGCAACCAACTCACCAAAGTTGGGCCTATTCATCTTGAGGAGGATTTCCAGTTGTTCCGGGGTGAATAGGACCGAGCTCCGTTGTTCCTCCTCACTTTCGGGCTCATTTGGTCCTCCCAGGCTCTTGGTTCCTCCTCCCCAATTGATTTTGGCGGGACTACTCGATATTTAACGGATTCTTCCAACATGGTGACTTGTGCTTGCTTACGGTTCTTCTTAGGTGCCATCTGAGACTCCCAAGAAGTGAGTTGAGTTTCACCGGAACTTTGATACGAAGTGATGCGCTCCCAAGTTCCTTGGTAGACCCATTTGAGGGTCTAACTATGTAGAGATGTAGAAGGAGTTAGAACTTGGGGCCGCTCTCGACTTTCAACATTAGAGGGGGTAAGAGGGGCATGCTAGAAATCCCGGGATTAGACTAGGAAGAGGAACAAACTATTTAGTTACTCAGTCCTGCATCCAAAACCAACCACAAGTTGGTTAAAACTTTCTGAGCGTTTCTCGATGGTAAAAATGAATAACCACTTAGAGTCTGAAGATTTTCAAATCTCCAAACTCAATGAGTTCTTTCTTGTAGCTGATAGAATCACGAAAGTGGGGCACAGCGCGTAGCAAGGTTTCGGCAAATTCAAAAGTAAACCGAACCCTAGCGACGGCGGTGCCAAACTATCCGTTCCAATAAGCAGCGAGAACACACATTTCACCAGCGGATCTTTTGTTTTAGTCGCTTCGACTATGTAGAGCTTTCGCATAGTTCCCTCCGTGCCAAGTGATCCTCCCTCGGGGAATCCGCTCAGCAAAGAAGAAAGAAAAGTGATTCGAGCATCGCAGGTCCCGGCCGCGCCTAGTAGCTCGGTAAGATGCCTCGCCCCAGACCGGATCGCGCAAGCAATCTCGAAAAGGAGCGATGGAGGAACGCACGAGGTCACCATCAACGATCACCTCCAAAGATCCTCCTTCCGGACATCCTGGCGCAAGTTACATCGGGTGCGGATGAGGCGACTGGCAAATCCCCTTCTCCCCAGGTACTTCCCTCATAATCCCTTTCTCTCCCTTACTTCTTAGAATCTGTTTTTGCGTTTGTCAAGCAAAGGTTAAATCAGGGAAACTAGGGAGCCATCGTCACAAGGCATGTGGCAAGAGAGGACGCCTCAACCGCAAGAACGAAGGATCCAAGTGAGAAGAATGACAAAAGTGCACTAAGGAAGAAGTCGAGCACTCCCACAATGGCTCCTCCTCCAAACTCGACTCTGATCATGCATTCGGGCAGTGGACTAGGAAGAACCGCCCCCATGGGGGAGGAAACCCAAGGCCCATTGACGCACTCCCAACTCATTGAAGGACTCAAATGTCGCAACCCTAACTTGGCCAAGTGTGCGGTTGAAGCCCAACACTTGGAAAAGTTCGGATTTGGAGTCCTCCGGGACTCCCGAGTGTTTAGAGCTCAACGACAGGACCCAAAACACCTTTCATTGAGGTGTTCTTGGTGTCATTGAAAAGGTTTCAAAGCGTAGATATCGAAAATGGCCTTGCATTGGCCATTTGGATATCTGTCGCGCAAGTTATGGGCAAAAGAAGGGCCGAGAGTCAAACTGGCAGTTTGACTCCCGACCATTAAAAGTCGGAAATCGACCTCTTCCCGAAGTCCGAATTGGGAGTGCGATACGTCGTTGGAAATATCTCAATGAGGGTTACAACTTTGGTTTAGACTTCGTTGCGATCCAACTCTGCAGTCAGGAGTTATGGCCGTTCAAAGTTCTGGGAGTCCCGCCGGGACGATTTCGGGACAACTTCGGGACTCCATTTCAGGAGTCCCGGGAATTTGTGCCATTTGGGTGTAGTCCCCACAACGTGGCACAGAGTATACTATAGGGAGTATGGTGGTGGCATACTCCCGAGCCAAGGATGTGGTGAGTCCAAGTGAGTCCGGGTCCCCGTGGCTTGTCCCAACACCAAAAGAGTGCAAATGGATTCTAACCAACTCGTGTTGGTTTGTGATGCAGGTTCGTGTGATCTAAAAGCTTGATCTCTTCCTAGTCTAATCCCGGGGCTCCCAACTCGACCCTCTACCCCTTTTTAGAGCTGGAAGCCGGGAACGTGCTACCAAGTCTCAATTCCGCAACTTGACTTTGTGAGACCCTCAAGTGGGTTTCACCCCCGTGACTTGGGAGCGCGTCATCAAATGTGAGTCCAAATGAAAGGTAGCGGAAGAGGGGAAGAGTTGGAACGCGCTCCCTAGCTCACAACACTTTGAGGGGGTAGAGGGGCGTGTTGGAGCTCCGGGATGGGACTAGAAAGAATTGACAAGCTTATTCACTCACACAGGCTTGCACATAATCCACATAAAGTGGTTAATGCATAGTTGGAGCACCTTTGGTGCTAGGACGAGCCACGGGCAACACGAACACACAAGACTCACCACGGCCCGGACTTGGGGGAAGCCACCACCTTCCCCCTTATGGTATTCTCTGCGACGCTCCGCGGAGACTACATCCAAGTGGCTCTTTTTCTTGGGACTCTCAGGACTCTCGCGCGAGAGTCCCGAAATCTCGCCCTACGGGTCTCCTAGGACTTTGAAGCCCCAAAACTTTGCGAGCAGACCTCAGATCGAAGTGCAGTCTAAAGCAAAGTTGTAGCTCTCATCAAGATCTTTCCAACGATATGTGGCACATTGTCTGTAGCCAAGTATTTTGGATCGATTCCCGACGTTTTCTGGTCGGGAGTCAAATTGGCAATCTGCCTCCCGGCCTTTCTTTTGGCCATAACTTGTGTTTCAGATTTCCAAATGAGCAATGTGAACCCATTTTAGATATCTACGTTCTAAAAGCTTTCCAATGATATAAAGATAGCTTCAAGCCATTGAGATTTGACCCCTCAAATTGGTCTCGAACGTTTTAGGAGTCCACCGGGACTCCATCTCCCAAAGCAAGAGTTGCCTTAGGAGTGTGATAGCTCACTCCCTCACACTCTCCTACACTCCCGGGAGTCTGTGATGTGACTCCCGGGCTTCCTCTTGGCCCGCACCCTTGCAACCCCTTTGCCTTGGTCGCGAGCCCAAAGTTAGGGTTGTGACACCCATCGCTGGTGGACTACAGCTTAAAGCTTGAGGCGGAATTCCCGAAGGAAATGGTGATCGATATGCAAGGCAACGCGGCCAGGAAGGCACGCAGAACCGTCATAGGGTGAACGTTGGGAGGAAGAGCAACCTTCAAGGCACTTCATGAGAGCCTGAAGCTCCATCTCCCGGCGACCTTCATCTCAACAACGCTCCTCACGGAAGGTTTTTTCCTGATCCTCTTTGAGGACGAAGAAGGAGCCACCTCAACCAACAAACTCACCTTAGTGGAATGGAATGGGCTTAGCCTGTCCTTCTCAAGGTACAATCCAAACTTTGATGCGAATGCGCAAGGAACGGAAGCGCTCCTCACGCACACGATTAAGGTCCAATTTCCAGACCTTCACGAACAATTTAGAAACAAAAGGGCGCTCACCATAATGGCAAGCAAACTTGGAGAGGTACTGGACATCGAAGCTGCTGACTCTTACATGAAGAGACTAGCTGGCCCAATGGTAATGATCAAGGTAAAAGACATTGCCAAGCTGGCAGGGTACATCAGGATTCCCTCCATGGCGGAGGGCACCTCAGCCACAGACATGATCCGATAAAGAATCTTCAACTCAAGTCTCCCGAACTAGTGTCGGAAGTGCCGAAGATTCGAGCATCAAGCCTAGACGTGCAACACTATCAAAAGCAAAACGCAGGAAAGAGTTACTCAGCATAACCCCTTCCCAAGCACGACGGATGGCAGGTAGCCAAGCACGCGCCCAATACCCACAAACGTGACATGCGCAAGAGCGCAAAGCCCCACATCAACAACAACACACGATTCGCAAGTCTTGGGCAGGTACCAAGGACACACAAAGGTTCCAAGGAATCGAACCTTGGCCCCACCATTACAGACCGACCCACCAAGGAATCATTCAGGTAGTCACGCATCCGACCCAGGCCAATGGAGCGCAATGGCCGGAGCTGAGGAGGACTTGAGCATGACCGAACCTCCACCATCTCCAAGCCGGGCAAAGGGCAAAATCCGGGCAGAAATCGAAAAACCCCAGGAGGAGGCCATGACACCCAGAAACAAACTTCTCTTCGAACTACCCGAGCCAAACTGCCCACAAGTCCAAAAGCCGGAAGCGAACGCAAACCCGTTCGCCAATTCGGATGATGGGAGCCGAGGTGTGGACCTGCGTGCCAGGCTCCAAGAGGACACGTTGGAAGGCTGGTCCTTCCAAGGCTGAAGGAAACATGCCCCCAAGCTCACCTCGCCCAGGCCAAAACCGTACCACACTCTCCCTCGCACTCCTCAACAAGAAACGACACCGGGAGGGAAAAGAGTGCAGTTCCATTTCGAGGTACACCCCTCTTATTTCTCCTCTTTCGGCATGACAACTCCAACTAATGGAGAACCTTTTAGAATTAGAATTTGGCCGGTGATGATCAGAGAAAAGAATTCCCTGAAGGAGACGTTGGTGTACTCCAAGAACCAAACCCACCCCAGCCTCCCGCTCAGCATGAAAATCACGGGATCAGCAGAGGCTGTATGGACCCAAGACTCAGCATGGGCGGACCTCACTCAACACCTAGAAGTGGAGCTAGAAGAGAAAGTTTTAAGGTACAGGCTAACGCTCAAGGACTAACCCTAATTCGAATGGAGCTGGCAAAAGGAATCAAGTAGAGGCGGGACGGAATGCACCATCCTAGCTCACATTGATTCCGGATCCAACGCCATGAGCATCCAAAACAAATGTCACCTGCATTGGAAAGTCCTTGATAGCATGCAAGGAATGAGTAACGAATTGGAATTCTTTGCTCCGGCCCATAATTTGCTAATGAAAACCGAGGCGGCGAACTCGGAGCATCAAGAAAGCAAAAATCGCTCAACCAGCATACAAGCCTCGCCCCAGGCAGCGAGAAAGAAGCGCTTTACCAAGTTAAATTTCACGATGTTGGCCTCGTCGCGGGCAAACAATGACACCCCTATCAACTCGGACCGGAAGAAAGACGATGGCTCCCAAGAGTATCCAGCAAGAGGCGACATTAGAGAACCAAGATCGATCGGCCCCAAGGCCGCTCGGAACCGCCTCACATATGTTTGAAAGACCCTTAACGTTGGTTTCCCTCAACGTCAAGGGACTGAGGGGCGACTCGCCCAAACCAAAGGAGATCAAGGCATGGATTGCCTTGCTCTCCTCCCCTCCTCAAATCCTCTTCATCTAAGAGCATCACTTAAGAAAGGAAGGATTTCAGAGTTCCGGGAAAGGAATAGAATTTTGGAATGGTACCGCGCTTTGGAATGAGGGAATTCCAATGGGCCGTTCGCTAAAAACCAGCGCAAGAACGGCAATCCTCGTTGACAGAGCGACCACCCCTCTCGTCAAAGACCGCAACATCCTATTAGAAGGACGTGCCCAATACGTCTCGTTCCAATCCCTAGAGGGGGGGTCCTTAACCGTAATCAACATCTACGCCCAACGCTCCTCCAACGACAGGGCCCCCTTCTGGCGAAAAATAACTCAGGTCGGTTTCACCTCGGATCACGTTTTGGTGGGAGGAGACTTCAACCACCTAGAAGAAACTACCTGCCGGGGCGTCTCTGGTGAGAGGCAAATACACAAGCGCGAAGCAGCTGTTTGGCACCAAATGACCTTGTGTTACGGCCTGGCCGACGCTTGGAGGCTCGATAGCTTTCGAAAAATGACAAAGAAGAATTTCACATTTGATAACGGCAAGTCTGGGTCCACTCGGTGATATCTAGGATCGATAAATTCCTAGTATCTTAGGACATTAAGGACAAAGGGGGTAGAATGGAGGTCGTGGCCTCCATCAAGAAACTCTCAGACCACTCGCTTTTCACAAGCACAGTACAGGGCCAACATTGCTCTCCTAACAGTCCTCTCCGCTTCTTTGATGCCACCATGCTAAGCGAGGAGAATAACAAAACTGAAATGTTGGAAGCCTGGTCCAGGGACACGCCATGCCCCTCTAATAGCCGCGACTGGGTAGAATGGCTTGAGGCAGTAATGAAAAGAGTCGTCAATTGCAACACGCGTTTGGCAAGAAAAAAAAGGCGCGCCCAGGGGACACATGTGAGAACATGTGCCAAGAAAATACAATTGGCGAAACTCCACCTCCAAAAAGACCCCACAAACTCGGAAGTGAGAGGCATCCTCTCTGACGCCCAAAGTAAGTTCGCGAAAGAATTTCAAGCCTCTGTGGTGCGCAATCGGCACCTCCCCTCAACCAACTGGCTCAAGTACAGAGACACATGTTCCAAAGCTTTTTCGACTTTTTTCACATAGGTAAAAAAAAGGCCCTTATGAGAGAATTAGAAACCGATTCGGGGACCATCTCGAGTCAGCAAGACATCACCCACTATGTCACGAATTTCTATTCCCAGCTATACACCTTGGACGCCTGTGCCTCCGGCACCGCGGAGGCGTAAGATCACTGTTGACAAAGCGTCCTGACTAAGGTCATCGATGACGCGAACGTAAACCTGACCAGCCGCCTCTCCTTAGAGGAGTTGCAAAGCGCCATCCACGCCCTGCCAAAAGGCAAAGCGCCGGGCCATGATGGCATTCCCATGGAATTTTTCCATGAATGCGTGCAAAAGGTCGCGCCGGACCTCCTACAAGCATTCACGGCAATGCTCAGTGAGGGCGCCACCTTGGCTTTCATAAATAAAGGGGCAATCACCCTTATACCGAAGTTGGGAGATCACGCTAGACTCAATAATTGGAGGCCGATAACGCTCCTCAAAAGCGTTTACAAAATCTTGGCAGAGGTGCTCGCCGGTAGACTCCAAGTGGCCCTCCCGCATATCATCAAACCTAATCAAACTGGTTTTGTGGAAGGGAGATCCATCCTCGACAATATTTTCATCACGCAAGAAGCCTTGGGCTAGGCCGAAAAAAGCAATCAAAACCTCGTTCTCCTTCTCCTAGATTTTGAGAAAGCATTCGATAGGATCGAATGGAACTTCCTCTTGACTGCACTGTAAAAGCTAGGCTTCGAAGAGACTTGGATTTGCTGGGTGACATCATTCTACAAAGAGGCATCCTCAACCATCAAGATGAACGGCGAGATAGGGCCGGATTACCAGTTAGCTCGATTAGTGAGGCAAGGATGTCCCCTGGCGCCTTACTTATTCATCCTCGCCACGGATGTGTTGGGGTACATGCTGGCCGACCCCAAACACGAGGTGGAAGGTCTCTCCTTATTGAAGGGCGACCTCATCAGAGACTAGACCTTCACGGACGACACGGCCTTATACCTCAAGGGGACTCCCTTCAACCTAGACAAGGCCCAAAGAGTTCTCACGACATTCAGCTTAGCCTCCGGCGCAAAAATCAACTGGCACAAATCGGCGGCCATCTGGGCCAGTAAGAACGAGCGGACCTGGCAACGGGGAACCGAAGCTGGTTTTAAATGGATTCCGGATGGTGAAGGCACAGGTACGTAGGAGTTCAAGTAGGCTCCCATCTCCCCCTAGAGGCGAATTGTGACAAAATGATGATGGCTCTTAAAAGCAAACTCATCAATTGGACTCACAACCAATTGTCCCTGGGCGGAAGGATCCTGGTAGCCAACCACGTCCTTTTGGCCTCCATGTGGTATTTGGCCGTGTGTTGGAACCCCAACCCCCGGATGACCATGCAGATCAGAGGAGTTGTAAGGAACTTCATCTGGGGGGGCAAGGACGTTCCAGCCCGCGCCAAAGTAAAATGGGACATGCTGATGCTCCCGATCGCCCAAGGGGGCCTAGGAATCATAGATCCCAAGACCCAATCTGAGGCCTTCCTAGCCAAGTTGCTAATCACAGGGCTCACATCGGGAGGAGAGCCTTGGAAAGAACTCATCAGGCATAAGGCTGACCAGATCAGGCTACCCATTCACAGCAAGGGCCCCAACACCCCAGACGTCAATTGGATTTTCGTTGCGCCCAAGCTTTAAAAGAATTCAATGCTCAATGTGGAAGAGCATAATCGGAGCATGGATGAAGGTGAGGCCAAGCCTGACCAAGGCGAAACCGTCCAACATAGCCGAAATCTTCAGGCAACCTATATTCAGCAACCCTCTGATACACAATGAATGCGGAGTCCTGTTGGGTTTGGGCGGCATGAGGGAAAGGAGCACCTTTGCGAGAACCGGCTGCACTAGAACCAAGGATCTATGGAATCCCAAAGACCAAACTTGGAAAAGTCTCGCCGAACTCAGAATGAGCTATCATACATCGAATAGGAAATGCAAGGAAGCCATCATTGCCAGCATCCCTTGGCGTCTGGCTGAAAGCACCAACCTCCCGCGAGAAGGGATTGGATCAACGATCCCACCCCCACCTACAGCGCTCCCCTTGATTGGATCTACTTTGTGCTCAACACAACCCCGGGCTAAGCCTGAGTTATCGAATTCAAAAAAATTGCGCCCAACGGGCGCATTCAGGCCACCACCAACCAGGTAATCACCATCACCACCAACGGGCCTCCTCCTAATCAGAGTCTTATTTCAAGAAACTCCCGGGCGGCCTTCAAAATCGGCAAGGAACTAAAGACTCCTAGCAAGAAGACCCCAATCTTTTGGATCTTCGAAACTGGCTTCATCCAAGATCTCCCCTGGGACCCAGGGGAGTGGCATTGGAGGACCTCCCCGCCAATTGGGGACACTCTTTTCCTTGGTTACACCGCCAAAAGAGGCTACATCAACGCTCGGAAACCCTCGTGCACCCCGCACATGATTTCTTTCATTCAAGGTCTCAACCTCCGGAACACCTCGATCCCGCAAGCCATCGCCAGAATATGGCATAGCGCCCACCCAAGAAAAGTAAGCACCTTCATCTGGCTCACCTTCAACCAGGGCCTTCCGGTCGACTCCTGGCTTTAGCTCATGGGTATCCCCCCTCAATGCAAGGTATGCAACTCCGAAGCCGAGGAAACCCCTCAACACTGCTTCCTTGATTACCCTATGGCTCAAAACGTTTGGAAAGCCTTCGAGTGAATTGAATGGAAGGTTCACCGCGACTTCACGCCCTCTTGGCCTTTTGTGCTCCTTGGTGAAGCGGCCATGGAACTCGAAGATGACCCCCCCGGGCTTCTCGTGTACCACATCAACGAATTCACTTACCCCGGCAACCTCTTGGCATCCTCTACAACTTCATTCTCTATCACCTCTGGTCGGAAAGGTGTAGAAAGCCCTTTGAGGATCACTACTCCCTTCATAAAGTTCTCTTCTAAGCCTGGGTGGCAACAGTGGAGGTCAATATGGCCACTTGGAAGGCCATTAGATCTCACCTTCTGGCCAAAAACTGGGATACTTAGCTTAGCATTGAGCTTACCTTTAGGAAAGAGTGGCTTCACTTGAACATTCTCAGGATGGATAATGCCACCATCAGGTGGCATTACCTCCCCCCCATGTACTTCTTGAATTTTTCTAATGTCTGATGGGGCTGCTACTTCCTCCCCCCTCTCCTGGAGTTCTTTGCAGCTCCCCGCGGGGGCTACATCCAAATGGCACTTTTTCCCTGGACTCCCAAGGAGGAGTCCCGAAACTATCCCAAGTTGAACTCCCAGGATTTTGGGCATCCATAATTTCTTGCTCAGACCTCTGATTGGGATGAGGTCTCAAGCAATCTTGTAGCTCTCTTTGAGAGCTTTCCAATGCTATGTTGCACTCCTTCTGCAAACGTCGAGATCGGGTCGATTCCCGACTTATAATGGTCGGGAGTCAAACTGCCAATTTGGCTCCCGGCTCTTCTTTTAAACATAATTTGGGCTGAAAATGTCCAAATGGCTCATGCAAGGCAATTTTGGACATTTACACTTCAAGACCTTTCCAACGGTATAAAGAACACTCTAATGCGAGGTGTTTTAACCCCTACAATCAAGCTCTGAATTTTTGGGAGTCCCGAAGGACTCCAAGTTCCCACTTTTGGGAATGTGAGTTTCATCCTCACACTTAGCCCAAAGTGGGGTTGCGACACTTCCATGGATTTAAACTTATAGATTACGAGTTTAGGTTTGAACAAAACATTTCCAACATCCATCTTACTCTTCCAAATGTCTTTCTAATTTCTTTATTTCCCTTTTTGAAATAACATTTTTTTTTATGTTTTCGTTCTTGATAGCAAGGGGTGTTTTCTCATAGTTCATAGTTCATAATGGGCAAGACAATGTTGAAGTTTTCAACAACAAAAGCTTATAATTACTTATTGCTTAGCTACTCAATCAATGCTAAATATGAGTTCTAAGTTTAGTTTTTTACAAAAATATGCAAAGCACATACCTAAAAACCTAGGAGCTAGATCGCACAACTTAACTCTCAAAAAACAACACACAAAAAGTGCAAATATGGTTTTCAAGAACTTTCACCAAACATGTAACAAAGTAATGCATTTAGAAACAAAAACTTGTAAACAAAAATAGTTAAGGTGAAGAACACAAACTTAAAGCTTGAGGTGGCAACTACAGAAAAAAAGTTGAAGTGCGTATGTGAAAGTTCAAAGTGTTTTTGATGATCGTGGAAAACAAATGCAAATGATAACCTTCACCACTTGTTGAATCAACATATACAAACACCAACACATAGCCATCACAATAAGTGTTCACTTCTTTCTCTCATCCGTGATGTGTGTGATTGTTTATGAAAGATGCAAAAGAGGAGGGGGAAAAAAAAAGATAGAATGAAGAAAAGAAAAGCAAAGAAAAAATTTAGAATGAGAGGGAAAAAAAAGAGAAAAGAGATAGGAGGTGAATAAAAAGTTAGGGCAGCCACATTTCCAAAAAACATTTAACAAAATAATGTTTTATTAAGAAAAATGCATGTGGTCCATTCTTTTGGTCCATATTGGGTTTACATTATGAACAAAAGGCCCTTGAGCCATGGCCCATGAGTTTTCCCATGGTCTCATCCAAAAAGTGGGGTACCATGAGGTCGTATAGGCCATGGCCCAAGCCCTCTAGTGTAAACACCTGCTTATTGCTAAAATATATGCACCTAACAAATCAACTAATGTCTTATTATCACAATATCTCACATGCAACCAAAGTAATTAGCTGCTTATGTATTTGAGTTGGGTGGGATTTGGGAGTTTTGGGAGGGTCCAGGGTTTTAGCCAGTAGCTTGGTGAAACAAGAGGGTCAAGGGAATTTGGTTGGAGTTGGGAGTCCTGAGAGCTTAAAGGGCCTCAAACTAGAATCAGGAGTCTTGGGAGGCTTGAGAGTGGAAGTCTGGCAGAGGTCAAATTCTGAAAGGATTTGCTAGCATCAACATGACCAAATAGCAAACATTCGGAAATATTGTTAACTTTTTGCTCACTCATATTTTCAAAACTCAAGTTTACTTAAGTCTGGACTGAAGGCATGGATAGTCATACCACCTTCAACACAAATTGTTTGTCCAGTGATGTATGCAGCATTGGGCATGCATAGAAAAGCAACAAGACCCGCAACTTCATGAGGAAGTCCAGCACGTTTGAGTGGTACTCTGCGTTCAATCTCATCCCAAATTGTTGGATTGCTCAGTGCCTGACTTGGGAAAAGAGAAGCAACACAAGAGATTGTTCAATTGTACATCGTAATGGAGAGACCAGTGTTGGCTGGTTATCTGAATTCTTCTATTAAGCTCCAGTTATGGTTTTCAAAAGATGGGAATCAAACAACCTTTGGAGTTCCAGTTTTTGAAAATCTACAGATTCAAAAAACCTCAGGTTCCAGTTTTTTGAAGGACCCTCGATGAACCAGCTGTTATCACAAAATAACTGGCCAAAACCAGGCAGTAACTGGCAGTTTCATAGAAGGTTTTTTTGACCGGTTCTTAGAATCTTTGAGAACAGTGGTTACACATCAGAATCAGTTCTCAACGTTTTGAGAACCACAATCATGTATTGAACCAAGTTATTTGATTCTTCTGACAACAATGATTATATATCTTTGAGAACCATCGGCAGAGAACCTGCAGAGAATATCAGTTTCCATTTCTGATAACTGCCCAACACTGCTAGGGACTAGGGACAACGAATGAATAAATTCAATAATAAGATTGTTTGCTAAATGGACAAGGCCCGAGCTATTCTCCAAATATTTCTTAGAGTAATTTGTTGAGAAAAATATTGAGTTTTAGAGAAAGGAAAGTCATCTCACCGGAGCTGTCAGAGTTGTGCGAGTAAACCCGGGACAAACAGAATTGACCCGGATCCCATCATTTGCCCATTCAAATGCAAAGTTCTTAGTGATTTGGTTTATTGCAGCTGCATAGGTCACATCACACCAATAGTCAAAACAATGAAAATCTACTGCATATTAAATCATGCGTCTGGAGAAGTTATTCACAAATCCATTAGTCATTCATGATGACCATCTCCATGAATAAATAACTTAGAATAAAATTCACAAGAGCAAGTACATATATTAGATTAAGAGTTTATTTCATTTCACAAAACTCACTAATCCAAGTACATAAAAACTGGCTTGAAGGAAGTAGAATCATGAATCAGTTTTTTTTTTCCCAACATATTCTATCATCATCTTGACAAAAAAATTTGGGAAATTTTTGAAATTTATCTTCGGTTGGAAAATTCACCAAAATTTTGATATATGAGGAAATTTGAGAGTTGGTCTATGTCTTCTAGTTGGGAATAATTAATTTATGGATGACTGATCTAGGTTCTATTTTATGTAATCCATTGCACAGAGGTTAACTGATCATAATCAAAGAGTATAATGAAATAATGTGGACTCTACTAACTCACAATTGGAAAAGATGGAATGTGAGCACAAAATCATTGACATACCTTTGGCTGCAGCATACACAACACCAGGCCAACATGCAATAACTCCAGCTGTTGATGAGATAGAAACAATGCTACTATTGCCGGATGATTTCAAAAGTGGGTGAGCGAGCAGGCATGAATGAAATACGGACTCAAGATTGGTTGACATCACCAAGGAATAGTCTTCAGAAGTGTATTCCAGTGTCGGCTTGGTAGTAGTAAAACCCACGTTATTGATCTGCACACCAAAATATTGCATGAATAATACTAGTTCAAAATCTCAGAATTTCCAAAAATCTTGCAAAACAACTGCTGAAATTTGCAGAAAAGGCACTTTTCTCAGTGTGGCAGGTTGGTCACTATTCTGGCAGGTGGGAGAGCACCCACTAAAATAATGGGCTTTGAGCCTTCCACACTGGAATAGTGGGTCAAACTATTCACACACAAACCCAACTGAAATAGTGGGCACCGTCCAGAAATACACCCTTAGCCTAAAAGCACTGAGAGAAATTTCCTGGTGTATTTAGAGAGCACCTTACATTGATGAATATCTCTTTTACAAAAGCCGACAGATCTTACATTCACTCCTTAAGAGTGGGAGGGAAATTATGCCTACTTGTAGGTATATGATCCTTCGCACTCTTAAGGAGTAGGTGTAAAAACCTTCCCAGGAGGGCACCTTAATTGTGATTTTTGGGCTGTGGACACGGGTGTTACCAGAATAAGGCACCCACCAAAGACAGCAGCTAAGGGCAATGCTGAATTCTGGTAACATGCCCATCCAAGGGCCTTACTGTGCATATTGATCATGTGAACTGCTACTCATCGTGTAAGGAAAACTTGCCGAGCTTCTACAACAATGTAAGAGCTCACCCAGAAATGTAAGATGGCCTCCAGTGGATCAGGAGGGAAGATTATGAATTTTGGGTGCCCTCCAACTGCACTGGGCAATCTCTGACAGGTCATGTACGTTTAAGTTCATGATAGTGTTTACCTCGCTTCAGAATGCATAAAGCCCACAGGTGTGAGACATTCCCTAAACGCGCGGCCAAATTTGGTTATCACATCATCCTAGGTCCCTTATATTGGGATCATCCGCACCCCTGGGCTTGCACCAAGCACTGTTTCAGAAAAACAACCACTACTGACCAGGATTTCATACCCACCAAGATATCAAGCTTTCCTCCAAAATGGGCAGCTACTTTGCTGAAAAGCTCCTCACGAGCTTGACGGTCACTCACGTCGCAAACAGAGCCTTCCACTTTCCAACCTGCAGCCCTCCAAGTTGCCAAACTCTTTTCCACATCATCTCCGGACCTTGCACATGTGTACACTGAAACTCCCAACCCAGCCAGCTCTTCAACAATTGCCTGTCTGCAGGACACCAACCCGGACACAAGCTTTTAAAACAAAGCACAGTATGATCACAACTCCAAGTGACTCTTAATCGGTATTGACTCTTATAGATCAACTACCTTGCTAAATAGAAATAACTAGAGATTGACAAACTGCTTCAATCAATGGCGAAGAAGAAATTTGACTGTCGCGGCACCAGCATCATGGTTCAATGATTATCTAATGTTAGCTTCAACTGACTGGTTTTGTAGCATGGTGATTTCGTGGACATATATATATATAATTCCCAGCGTGCAAGCCATGGCACAAAAAGCATGCATTTTTTTTGAGGAAATTTTCGGAAATGAAAGTGATGGAGAGAATAAATTAATGTCAGCAGCTTTGTACCCAATGCCTTTGGTGCCACCAGTGACAAGGGCAGTCTTGCCTTGCAGGCTCCATCGCTGTGCCAGAGATGGCACTTCAGAACTGATCCCAACCTGCGCCATCTTGTCTAGTGGGTCTGTAGCTGAAAAACTTGCAGCTGGTGAAGCTTCTCTAAGTTCAGTCTGATCTTCCCCTACACACACAACTGGACTCACGGCTGATCTCAATTCCAGTTAGCAACAACAACAACAGCAGCACATGTACAGGATTAGGACACCAGGACCGGTTCCATACTCTGTAGGGAGTTGTGTTGGAAGCTTCATTTACTTCTGTGAATTATGGTGCATTCACACTTGATGTTGAATCCATGTTAAATGATAATCTAGATGCCATCCTGGGTGGCACCCAATGTTAAATGGGTGATAGCTTAATGTTAAGTAAATGTTAGTTTAACATAAAATCTTCATGATAGGTAAGTTTAAGTCTTAAATGAGTAGTATGGTGTTAATGGACTCAACACTAGAGTCCCTAACATCAAGTTTGCATGCACATTAAAAGGCATCTCCATGAACTATTTTGAATGTTTGGTAAGCATCTCATGCAGCTTTTTCCTTGAATTAGGCTATGTTGAACATATTGGTGATTCACGCTGACTACAAGATAGGAGAGTCCTCCTTGTTCCTAGGGATGATTATCATTTCTTTACATCTTCCTATGCATGGTCATCACTTTTTCCTACTTTTTACGTCATCTAGGATACCAAGATTGGATTCTTGCTATATAAGTAATTGTTTAAAGGGTAGTTATGTTGGAAGCTTCATTTCATTTTGTGAATCAGGCATCTCAATCAACTTTTTTGAAAGTTTGGCAAAATTCTCGTGCATCTTTTTAGTTAAAATACTATGTTGGGAGTTGTGTTGGAAGCTTCATTTCATTATGTGAATTAGGCATCTCAGTCAACTATGTTGAACGTTTGGTAAGTAAGTCATGCATCTCTTTATTTAATATTATGTTGAAAGTTTGGTGTGGTGTTTCATGCTCACCTTCTTGAAAACAAGATAAGGGAGTCCTTCTCCTTCCTAAGGATGATTTTCTTTTTTCTTAATTTTCTTATGGATGGTCATCACTTTTTATTTTCTACATCATCTCCTGTAGATAAGCTACATAAAAGTTCCGTACGAACACACTATAAGGGGCATCCATTTTCTCATGTTTTCGAGATTTCTTTTTGACTATATGTTAGTTCATGTTTGTTGTTGTGCTTTTACTAGCTAATTATTTTTCCCATTATTCAGCCCTTACCATTTGCCTAGGCCAAAAACACAAATAGGTAGTAATGTTATGCAAGTATTTGAACTAGTCAGTCACCCAAACGTGTACGATTTCAAACACCCAAAACTTAACCAAAATTGACTTGAAGTTCCAAAATCTATTTAGAACCTAAACCATGGTTAAAGTAGGGTTTGAAAACTAGGTGGGGAATTAGACCCTAGTTCCAATATGCAAAGGAATGGGTAACCCAACCCAAGCATGATTCTTAATTGGACTTAATAATTGAAATTAAAACAATTGATTAAAATATTTTTTAAAAAATTTAGTTCCATAGTTTAAAGTTTAAGTTTGTGCTTATTGCCATTGCTCTTCTCTTTGTGTTCTTTTTTTGGTTTGTGCTTGCCACCGTTGCCTTCATATTCATATTTTCTCATGGTTTGCATTTGCTCCCATCATCTTCCTTTTGATGTTTTTCTTTTGGTTTGCACCTATTCTCATGCCCTTATCTTCATGTTCTTCGGTTCATGCCTCCTACCATCACCCTCCTCTTCATGTTATTCTTCTAGTTCATGCCTCTTGACATCACCCTCTTCTTCTTATTCTTTTCATGGTTCACATTTTTTACCATTGCCCTTCTCTTCATGTTATTTTTAGGGTTAAGGTTTGACACCATGGACGTTGTTCCTAAAAAGTTGTTTTATCAAAGTAAACTTTCATTGGAGGTTGATTGTTACAATTCTACATCAATTTTTGACATTGTAATTACAAGCACAATAACAATAATGAACTTTACAACCACAAATGTTGCACAACAATGGGCTTTGTTGGCAAAATAATTAGACTCTTGGAAACTAAAGAATCACATTGCCACAACTTAGACATTATTTGCACCTACTAGCAAGTTACTTTTCAAAGTAAGTACAAGCTCAAACTAACCTAAATAATTGAAATGTGTTATCTGTTATCCCCTTGCCTTTAAGCTAATTATAGGATGTAAAAGGGCAGCATATCATACAAGCCAACAAATTAGATTTTGGCACTTCAAAAACATATTGAATGTGTTCATTAACAAGTGAGAAATGAATGGATTGGACAAGAGAAAGATGGGCTTGAAGGAAAAAAGGTGACCTACGAAAAAAAGGTCTAGCCCCACTCCTTCAATCATTTTTCTTTTTAGTAATGAAGTGTCTTACCTTAAAGTGATGCTCACCAAAGGGAATTTGAAAAAGATTATCATTGTTTATTGTTAAAGAGCTAAAACCATTGTCTTTTCTTGAAGCCCCATTTTTTAATAGGCTAACTTTGAAATAGAATCCTCATTTTATTTCTCCATCCAAATGAACCGTGGTCAATGAAAACTTGCTTATGATGGTAGAAAAGACCAAGGAAAAATAGATTGCTAAAGCCCTTGAGTTTAATAATTCTTGCATCATGAATTTCAATTTGTGGATGTCTAGAACAAAAATGAACAAATTTGTTCTCATTGCACATGTTTTAAGTGACAAGTGGGAATCTTGTCATGTAAGTACCTTTGGTTTTTTCAAAACTACAAATGTTTCTGGTAGTGCAATGGCTTTGCAAGTTAATGAATCCCTTACAAAACATGGCCTCAATTTTCAAGTTATTGTTTATGTCAAAGATGAGGGAGATCATTTTTCAACCATGACTATTTTGTATTGATTTATATTGTTTCATGTGAAATGTTGGAGGCATGTTATGTTTATGTGTTGCCAACATGCCATGGATGATCTTCTAAAGTTTGTGTTGGTTTAACTTTTATTCCATCAAAGAAAATTCATTTTGCAAAACACTATCATATGGACCCAAAAAAGTGGAAGGGGCAACAAGTGTGGCACAAGGCATGTATGGCCACTAGAATGCCCCGACATAAATTACAAGACTCTAATAAAAACTTGTTTCACTTCTTGAGTTATTTTGTTCCAAGAAACTTTGGAATTCAAACAAACCATTACCTTTTACTATGGAAGTCAATAGTCATTGACACTTAAAGACCATGTGTGAAGTCCATAATTTTGGGTTATAGCCCAAATTGTTGCAAATATATACTTTGGGTCCCATGGTTCAAGAATGTGCATTAAGTTATTGACTTCTTTGCACAATGCCCTTGTTATAGCCATATCACTTTTATGTAAATGCAAGTGGATTTTTTAACACTCAACTTTAGTGAACCCCAAGACTTTGATCATGAGTTTCAAGTCCTACAACATGTGCAAAAATACGCAAGTTCTTGATCCCTTCCTTTCATTTATTATATTTTTCCAACCCTACAAGGTTCACAATATGTTGTACTGGGAAAAATTCTTATTTGTTACAACTTTGAATGGGTGAAAACATGGTAATAAGAGCAAATGGAAGTTCCTTAAGGAAAGTCCTTATCATGATTTTCTTATGTTATTAGGATTGAACCCCATGTTATTAATGTTAAAATTCATTTGTCAAAATTTCTAGGGCAGGAGTTTCATTTTCATCCAAAGTTCAAACACAGGAACCCAACCTACAAAGAAACATAAGCTTGCCCACAAGTTCAAATAGAGGAGTAATTGTTGGCAATGTGCCTTAAGGAAATTTAAAGCTTTGTCATTCCATCAATGGGTAGCAATTTGCACCAACTCTTAAAGAGCTTCAAAAACATGTTTAGGGTTTTTTCTTGTTTTGTTTTGGTGTTTGTTAAAGCATGCAAAATTCGATAGGAGTTTATAGCAAAAAGTAAAATAAAAAGGGGACTTTGCGTTTTTCTTTTTTTGAGTATGTATGATAACAAATTTGTTGTGAGTATTGTTGAAGACATAATTCTAAAATCTCACAATGTTGTGAGTATGGTAAAAGACCTAGCCATAAAAGGTCACAAACCATCATTGTAAATGTTGCAAAATATGAAGCACAAACAAAAATTGTTTTTGTGAAGGTGAGTGGTTTGAATGGTATTGTTTGAACCCTAAATGTGAGGTTATTGTTGAACATGTCTATTGAGGCAAACATTGAAGAATTTTTTGACAAGGTTACAAAGTTCAAGGCCACAAACAAAAAGTTGCACATCAACATGAAGAAACTAAACTTTGTTTATGCAACCAAATTTATGGCACATGTCAAGTGCTATTGACAAGTTTATGTCATGGGTCATGAAGGGGTACATAGCACAAATGAAAGGTTTCAATGTGAATTGGGCAAAAGTTGTTACTTCAACTTCAAAGGAGAAAGCATGTAGGGTTATTTATGAAAAAATCAAAAGTGGTAGGTCTTCAAATGTTTCAAAGTTAAGTGGTGGGGAAATCTTTTGCAAAATGGAGCATGATAACATTGTGTGCAAAAGTTGTATACTTCAAGGGGGGAATAAAAGTAAGAATGCTTGTCCCTATGGTGTCCCAATTGGGGAAATAATTCAAGTGCAAAATTTGTAATCGTTTTTGAACGACATGTTTAGGCATCTAGAACTAAAGGTTGTCCACCTACAAGGTGAAACAACATAGTTGTTTGAAAAATTGGTTAGCTTACGCTATGATATGGATGACCACAAGGCCATTATAATAAAGCCCAAGGGGGTTTTGATCATGTTAAATGTAAAATGAAGGTGGTAACAAACTAAATGATGTTCTTGAAAAAATAGGTAAATTGAACCCACTTGAATGGTCCTTGATTTCTTTAATGTTTTCATTTTTTTCCCTTTGTCTTTTGGTCTTCTAACATTCAATTGTGATCATGATTTGTTTAACTAGGTTGCCAATGGGGCTATGAGCAAGACATTACATCAAAATTGGAGTTGCTAGTTTCTGAATATCGATTTGCAAAATAAGGAATTGGAGACCTTTAAAGTGTTTTTGAAAAACAAAACAATGAGGGTGATCAAGGGTGAGGATTTATTTCAAGATGTTAATTTAAATCATTGGAAAGTTGAAGTTGATATTGTTAAGGTGAAAAGGGATTTGACAAATTTAAACTTGCTCACCAAAACTAACCATCCCATATAGTAAAACTTAGTATAGAATTTGGCAACTTTTCTATTAAAAACTTCAAAATTTGGTGACTAGAATACCCAAAACACCTTTGTTTGACCATTTTGAAAATTAAAAGTTGCCACAAAAAAACAATGGTCCCCAATCATCAAAACACCTTGTTACATTTTTGTGTAATTGTCACATAGCCAAGTTAAAACCAAGCACAAACTATAACAAGGCATCCCATGCCATCACCATGCTACAACCCCCATATGTAGCCAACAATGTGTTCAAAATCTCTTCTTCTTTATTAACCAACCTATAAGATTAAAAAATGACCCTACAAAAATATATATATACTACAAAAATATCATTTAGAAATATTCTTTTATAACAATAATGTTGGTGGTCATGTACATATTGTTACAAGTTCCATGCTCTATAGCAACATTAGCATTCATCATGACTCTTTTCATGGATTAATAAACTTTTGTTAACAACTGCACTTTATCATAAATGATGAAAAACACTTCCCATTGTTGTGAAATATAGCATAACGATCAAATTTACACAATTTATTAGCTTAGTCATTTTCTCTCCATACTCCATAATCACAATAAAAAAACATGTTGACGTTTCCAATGAGTTTCTAGATAGCCATGGAAGAATTTGAAAAAGAGGTGTTTAGACTACATGAACATCCTAGCAAATAATGGAGTTGTTAAAATCCATGACAAAGGTGAGGTCCTAATTGAAGATAAAAACTCCACAAGGAGATTTTGGAGTTATACAACATTTGCGTTTTTGTTCAACAAATTTGAAAAAAGACATTGAGAGTTTGGCAAGAAGGCAATGATGAAGCATGATTGGGAGGCTTTCGCTACATTTGTGAACACCCACTTTTCAACTAATGTACAATGTACATGGTGCTAATGCAAAGACAAATTCAAGAAAATGAAGGACAAGTAAAACGTTTTGGAACAATATGCTTCTAGAATGAAGTGCTTAAACAAGCTTTAAAACATCATAGCCAACTTACACACTTGACATGTCTAAAAACCCATACCAAAGTTGTGAAGGGCAACTATATTGTAAAAGCTCCTTGTTTTCAGAAGTTCTATGTCTCTCATGGGTCTCTAGAAGCTTTAAGTTACTGTACTTGATACCTTCCCATGTTTTGGGATTTAACTAACAAATATGGTCATGACTTGTGCCCATGGTAGGTTGATGGTTAGCACACTTGTTAGCTTGGAGGTGGGGGGGGCACTATTTACAAGATTCCTAACGACAAGCTAATGGAATTAGCATGTGCCCAAGGCTATCACTAAGCAAGGAACAACCTCATTGAAATTGCAAGGTGCCATTCACAAAGCCTTGAGAGAAAAAGTTTCAACTCATGAAGCTTACAATCATTTTGTTGACAATGACGTGCTAAGAACGTGTGTACTTCTCTACATTCTAAAGCTCTAAACCATTCTAACAAGTGAGGCTTTAACTCCACCAAAGTAGCTTCAATTCTTGCCTTTTTTTGTTCAATAGAATCTTCCTATCTCAAGATTTGGGTCCACAGTTCAAGGGAATGTACATCAGCTGCCCATCAATTTTGACAAGTGTTAAAATTTTCTCTCTGGCAATTACTTCATGAAAACTCTATCAGAATCATGATTTGATACCACCCTTCCTTAGAGACTTGTAACACCACATAACATAGTACTCTTTCTACAATCGACATGTTTACGTGAAAGCCATTTTGTTAGAATGTGTTAAATAACAATGAGAATAATGTGCAATTATCATATGTTATGCAACACTTTCCTTAACCAGGTACCCTTATTACATATTACATGTGAGAAGACAGACCTTAACTTAGCTACCTTCAAAATGTTTATGGCAACTCTCATCTTATGGAAATTGTATTGGTCCAGTTTTGAAATAATCAGAATTGTTAGAAATTGATTACAATGTATTGCAAGCTCCATTTACTGGTTATGTGAAATCAGATCTTGGCATTTTGAATTGATTACACCAATCCAAAGCTCACTACCATCTTGTCCTACAAAAAAGGGTGCAAACTAGGAAGCAAGCTTGTTATGTGCTACTGTGCTCAAAGCTGACACATCAGCCCTTCTCACTTTGAAATCCAGTAGTGGGCTACAATATTTACTTTTAAATTCAAAAAGCATTTGAAGTAATGCTTTAAAAATTTATGTAATGCACAAAAATGTCTTGATTGAACTGATAAGCCATCTCTCTATAGTTCCTACCATATTTGGGTACCTAAATATTTTGTGCATCTTTACACATTACTAAATTCAAAAATACCAATAGTGAATAGTAAATACATTTCTTTACTTCTGTTTTTGGAATTCATAATACCAAGAGTTGCCCCATGGTCCAAAGGTGCGTCAAGTTGAGCATGACAATTGAAGGTTTCAGAGAAAAGAAAGTCATCTCACCCAATCCATCACAGGAGTTTCAGTGAACCATGGGCAAACACAATTGACCCAGGTACCATCACCCACCCACTCACATGCAAACTTCTTTCTGATTTGGTTTGTTGCAGCTAAATGGACAGACATTATCACACTAATATTCAGATAGATGTCCGAATGTAATGACATCTACTGCATGTCAAATCATCACAAGACATTCACAAGTCCTTTAGTCATTCATAATGACCATCTTAATGAATTCAAGGAATATAGTCGACAAGAGCAAGTGTTTTAGACTAGGAGTGTAACTATTTCATTTAACAAAAGGGATAATCCAATTACATAATAACACAGGCTTCAGGGTTGAAGGAAGTAGGATCATGATACACAACTTCTAGTCAGTGTTTTTTTCTTGAGCAAATTTTCTCACTGTGACCACAGAGTTTTTTCTTTACAAAAAATTAGTGTAAATTAGAAAAAAAAGTTTGGTAAATTTTTGGACATATTCACCAAACTTTGAAACCACACCTAAAAAGTATATCAAATTTTTAAAAACCTGCTTCTAATTGGTGCTAATTTATGGATAGTTGATCTAGATCTAGTTCATGTAATTCACTGCGCTAATTTGGTTGATCATAAAAAGAGTAGAATGAACCATTGTTAACTCTGATGTATCACAAGTGGAAGCAGATGAATCATGATCCAAAACATACCTTTGACTCCAGCATAGACAATTCCAGGCCAAACTGCAACCGCTCTGGCTGCTGATGAGATAGAAACAATGCAACCATCTGCCCATGCTGTCAAAGGTGGGTGAGCAAATGCTGGTATGAATGAAATAACTACTCAAAAAATTGGTTGAAATCATGAAGCAAAAGTCATCAGCTGTGATTTCCAGTGTGTGATTCACTATAGTGTAACCCACATCAGTGATCTGTGCTGCAAAATTTTGTGTAAATAACATTAGTGCAAAATCTCTCACTACCCTGCTGGTGGGATTATGACATTACCTTGCTCCTTGATAGCAGGTGCCCGTGGCAATATCAAGTTTTTGGAGCTACCACTGACCAAAGTGGTTTCTCTCATATTTGGTGTTGTAAGTGGCTACTAGGAGTGCTTTAGATGATCTCAGCTTCCTTCAAAGAGGGTGGAACAATCTTGTCTTTAAAATGTTGTATAGGGTAAAGGTTCCCCCAGCTGCGCTTCAAAGGTTTGAACCCCTGTGAATGAGGGCAGAGCCCAAGCAAACAGGGGTAAGAACTTGTTAAAGCACATCAGGGGGGTCCTTTACCCTTCAAAACAAAATTTGGGAAAAAGGAGGCTGTCTAAACCACTCTACTAGCCTGGGGAGTGCAATATGTAGAGGGTAAGAATAAGCTTCAACTGACTGGCTTTATATGTCGAGGGGCATGTCTATATAACTCCCAGCTTCCTGTGGCACCAAAGGATAACAATTCTTGAGGAAATCTGCAGAATGAAAGCAATTGAGAGAACTAATGTCAGCAGCAGCGTACTGCCCAATTCCTTTGGCACCACCAGTCACAAGAGCAGTCTCACTCTGCAGGAGAGTCCATGGCACCTGGCTGATCCCTTGGCACCATCTCTTCTCTAGTTTTAGTGATCCAGATTGTTTACAGCTTGTGATTCTCTTTCAGTCTGATTTTGCCCACACACACACACATGAAACTCTACTCAGCCCGCATCTCAATGGATGTAACTACAGCACCTAAATTGTATTGGAGAAGAGGCAAATTGTTTGTCAATGGTTTCAGTATGTGTGCTCTACAAGTTATATACATGAAGTTGAACTATGTTGAAACAATATGGGACAAAATTGAGGTGCTATGGAGATAGTCTTGGGGAACACATTAGGACAAAGGCATGTGGAAAAACAAAGACAGAAGTTCTCAAGTGGAAGCGTGGGGGGGGGGGGTTGGGAAGTCTACTTTGTATCCAGACATGTTTAAGCCCGGATACAGACTTTGCACATTGTATCTGGTCTGATCTATGCACCCCTATCAAAGGACCCTACACACCACCAGGCTGGTATGATTTAAGGCAATAGGAATCTTGTACCAATTTTATGTCAGTTTCAATATCAATCACATACCTGCCTCTTACCAACTAAAAAAAAGGACGAGAACCCATCCATCAAACGTACAAGGCAAACGAGAGCACAAGTAAACACAACCCAAAAAAAAAAAGGAGAATTTTAAATTCACAACTTTTTTGGTTAAATTCACACCCTTTTGTCGCACGTCCAATTATATATAGATTAAATTTGAGTGTGTCTCCCCCACCCCTTCATGATTTTCTTTGTTGATTACATAATCCTTACTTTTGAGTATAAAGGCATCATGTTTGTCACATGTCCTCACCATGTTGCCATTACTTTTACCAAATAATTTCAAGCACAATTTATTTTTTCTTTAATTGTATCCCAACTCATGTTTTTACCCCCATGGTAACTCTAGCCAAAGTCTTAAAGTTGATGTTGATTGCATCACCATTGATTTAGTTCAAGCAGAAGTTTAATTTGAAAATAACAAGAAATGAAAAAAATTGTATGAAAAAATGAATCAACAATTCCAAAATGCATGGGTTGCAAAATTACCCAGCAAGAATCAATGGTGGGTGCTAACTAGAAGGTGTATCAAGTGAAATGAAAAGTTTACAATAAGATTGAAAGGTGCAATAAACTTATAGTACCAAAACTAAAGTCTTTGTGAAAGCATGTTGGTTTTAAAAAGGCAACTAATGTAATTCTTGGTTTAGTAATAACATGGGAGTATTATTTTTCGGAAAAAAATTAGCATGTGTTCAATGAATGCTTGTATGTGTCAAGGGGTAGGGATTCTATGGTGCAATAAATAGTTGCATGTATTGTGGTATAAAGAAAAAGAAATTTATTTAGTTTGCACTCATCTTTCATATATTTTCTCATGATCAAATATAATATTTATTGGCTTTCTTGAAAGTGCTTAACCATCCATCCAAGCATTAAAGTGAATGTGCTAGTTGGGATATTGTCAAAAGCTTGCATCATGTTGTGTTGACTACCACTAAAGAAACAATTATGGTTTCAAATTTTCTTTCACTTTATGTAGATGAAGTAACTATAATCAACAACCAACTATGTAGTGGTAGCTTGAAAATATGTGCATGTCTTGCTCACACTTGAGCAATTGGTTGAAGGCGGGACTACCACTAATATCAAAACTATCATTTTTTCTACTTTCTTGAAGTTTGATGGTTTGTTTGGAAATCAAATTTTACAATGTTTGATGTGTTAAGGAGCTAATTGTGCCACAACATTTCAAGGGGTCAAATATGGAGTTATTATTTTAATGAAGATTAAATAAGTGCCCTAACTCATCAAAATCCATTATATGGCACACAAAACCAACCTTGCAATTCAAAACTTGGGAAGAATACAAGATTCTAGTTGCTAAGATGGTAATTGATTTTAGTTATGTGGAGTCAATCAAGATCAATTTGTTGAATTTATGTAATATTGTTACAATCTTAAGCTTGCCATGTATTTTATGTGTGCTAAAATTTGTTAATGCTTTGATGAAGTTTGCATAGGCCAAAGGTGTGTTTGTTTGTGACCACAATACTATTGTCAAAATCTACTAAACAAACTTGTACAAAATGTATGGAGATTCAAACACTTATTTCCAAATTACAAACTTTTTAGAGTTTATTGATGTGATCACAAACACATCTTTGTAAAGATTGTGCAAGATTGGGTAACCAACTTGAATGTTGGCATAGAACACTAGGAATTTTGGATTATGGAACAATACATGTAATTCATTATGTTGATCCTTTGATTAACATTGATTCTTTAATTATTTGTGATGGTTTTGAAGTAGATATCTTAACTATGAAGGTCCAATGCATTGTTGCATGTGATCTATTAGTCATTGAGTTGGAGTGCAAATTCTTGGACCACAAACTAATGACAAATGTTCTTGGGGTTATTTACCCACAATATTGGTTATGATTAAATTGTGAATCCACTTTTAAAACTCATATGAACATGATCAAATGGCATTATAATACATTAACAAAACTAGGTATGTTTTGTTCATGGGTTTGTGAGTCACTTTTAAAGGATATTTTGAATTTGTAAACATCTCCTTTCAAGTTGATGGTGAAAACTCAAGCTCGTAAGGTCATGGAAAATCCCAAAGATGAAAATCCAATCATTCAATCATGGCAACAATTTGCCACAAATAATTTGCTATTGGTTCATTTTTTTGAGTTCATAAATCTTATTCAATTGGCCATTATTCAAATTGTTGGCATTGTTGAAGATGAAAAAACCCTTTTCACATCAACCTTCATGAAGTCCAAGCTTCAAAATTAGTTAGGAGAGCAGTTATTTGCATATTTGTTCAAGATTTTTTCACTAAAGACATTTTCCCTTTCCAAACTATTATTGCAAATTGGAATGACAATGACAAGGTCAACATTGGAATGACAGTGACAAGGTCAAAATTGAAATGAATGCATAATTGCTAAAAGTTGTAGCTACAATTTTCTTCTTTTTTTGTTGTAATTGTTTCTTATCTTCTAATGTGTGCAAGATGGTGCCAAATCTTTTACAATTTTGTTGTAACACATTTAGGTCTTTTCAATGTATTTTGAACATGGCACGTTATGTTTTTACAACTTGTAGTTTTTTTCTTTTAGTATCTACTACCACATGTATATTAGGTTTCCATTTTGATATATGTATTTGGTAACTAATATTTTACAAACTATTTCTACCATACTAACCTATTGACTATTATAAATGCCTTGTGCTGCAATGGGCGAGGTCCTTGTGATAGGGGCTCAAATTTTCCCTACTTGTTGTTGTTATTGCTCCACACACTACAACACAAGGCTATAATATAACATTAATTAAAGATTTTTTAGAGTGAGGTCACAAAGAAGGTCATAAAGAAAGATAGGAAAAGGTTTTTGGACAACTTTCCAGAGCTTGGAAGAGAGAGAGCTCTGGAGAGTTCGGAAGTGAAGATGAAGATGCCACATTCCAAACCCTTGAGCCTATAAAGTGACAGCGCCTCCAATTGTTCACTCAATTAAAGTTACCCATTCAATATTTTAAGGTTAGTAATTTATTTCGTTTTTAAAACCATGGATCAAAAACCTTTTTTTTTAGGTTTTGATCATGGTCGTTGGTGTATGATGAACCATTTTGAGCAAGAAATTGAATGTTTTTAGCATTCATCTAGTTTGGTCATAAATGAAAACTTGACCTGTGTCAAATTCACATTGCTCATCCATAGTGTGCATGTGTTTTTTCATTAGTGGTTTTAATGTTTGATAAGATTTGTATCTAGAAAAAAAAGGTTCTTTACTTTAAAGAATCATAATTTTTTTTGTTATATATTAAATTGAACAATTCAAATGGCAGAAGGTGTGCAGCTAAATGGAGCACAATTTTGTTTTAGATATCAAGATTATAAGAAAAACACCCAAGGTGCTAAAAGGCTCCAATTTCTTAAGTGTTTAGTGATACGCATTTGTACCCTAGGTAGGTGGAATGGTTGTGTTGTACTTGAATGCATGACACGTTTGAAGGGCACCATCTACAATGAAGCACAAGGGCCTCCAAGTGGGATCTTTCAAAATGTGTTCTTTCAATGGTAATAACTATTA
Organism: Sphagnum tenellum; assembly: GCA_963921925.1. Taxonomy (NCBI): domain Eukaryota; kingdom Viridiplantae; phylum Streptophyta; class Sphagnopsida; order Sphagnales; family Sphagnaceae; genus Sphagnum; species Sphagnum tenellum. The sequence continues at coordinate 12,587,419 of OY998157.1, forward strand.
TATGAAGTCCATTTTCATTTGTCGATTTGCGATTATCCATGCTATCAAAAGACCTCGATGATGATGATCAAATACCATTAAGGTGAATAGATGATACCTTTGCACATTGGTACCAAAGGTAACATCCATGGAAAATGTTCCATTATGCCCAAATTCCAACAACTAAACAATTTGTGATGGTGTTTATATGCCAATTTGTTTATTTTTCTTTTGCAAGAAGAAGACATTTCATGATATTCCAAATTCCACTTATGCATAGTCATGTGGTCATTAGGATGATGTTTCTAACTTCCTTACCTCATTTTATTCTTGTAATATCAAATTGTCGCAACCCTAGCCTTGGGCTTGTGACCAAGGCAAAGGCTTACAAAGGTGCAGGCTATGAGGGAAGCCTAGGAGTCACATTTTATGCTCTTAGGAGTGCAAGAGAGAGTGACGAAATGAACCTTCACACTCCCAAATGAGCTCCCACTTTGGGAGTTAGAGTCCCGGTGGACTCCCAAATTTTCAAAGAGCAATTACAAGTGTCAAAACCCATTGAATTGAAAATTTATTTATATCACTGGAAAGCTCTTGGAATGTAGATTTCTAAAATGGGCTCACATGACCCATTTGGACACTTAACACACAAGTTATAGCCAAAAGAAGGGTCGAAAGTTCAATTGGCAATTTGATTCTTGACCATTAAAATTGATAATCACCCCGATTCCCTTACATGCAGGTGGCGTGCGACATAGTGTTGGAAACCTCTCAACAAGGGCTATAAATTTTCTTCAAACCTTATTTCAATCGGAGGTCTGCACGCAAAGTTATGGGCCCCAAAATCACAAAAATCCAAGTTGTGGGAATTTTGAAATTCCCATTTGGAAATTTTGGGACAAAATGACATTTGGGTGCTAGTCCCATGGCCAAGCATATAGTATATTACAAGGGGGAAGGTTGTGGCTCCCCCCAAGTCCGGGCCGTGGTGAGTCTTGTGAATCCGAGTTTGCTCGTGGCTTGTCTTAGCACCAAAAAAAACTCCAACTATGCACTAACCAACTTGTTGTTTGGTTTTGTGTAGGTATGCGTGAGTGAGTGATTGCTTGTCATTCTTCCTAGTTTCATTTTGGAACTCCAGCATGCCCTTCTACCCCCAAAGTGCTATGAGCCAAGAAGTGTGCCCCAACTCCTTACTTTTTTGTTGTTTTCAGCTCAAATTCACAGTTGAGTTTATCAAGGAGCTTGGGAGTGTGTCACGAATGGTTCTTTGAATTAGAAAATCATCTGCACAAGTTTATTTTCCAAGAAGTCATGCATTATACCATATCTTCTTATGTTCCTCATATATTTGCCTAGTGGTCAAGCCATTGTCTAATCAATCTTGAAATCAATCCTTCAACTTTGGGGAAATGTGACTTGCACATTGAGATTTATATGATTGAAAGTCACGATCAAGTGTTCCATGGGCCAAAGTACCATCCTCATGGGTGTGCTCTCGATGATACCAAACAATTTTTACAACATTTGGATACTTGTACAAACATTTCATGGAAAACTTGGCAATGCACCCTTGTTTTTTTATTTGGGATGCCTAGGATCACCATGATGGTCCTCTAGTCCAAAGTTGTAATGATACCTACATGCATACACAAGATGATGGTATTGGGATGATTATGTTGTATCCACATAAATCCACATTTCAAGTTCAACATTTATGAACATGCATTATTTACCAATGTTTCCAAGGTGATTATCAATGGTTGGCCTTTTCAAGTTAGCTTCCAATTGATCATATCGCCACTGTATGAATTGGCAAATAACATCTTTGTTATTTTCAATCTTTCAATGTATTTTCCCACATTTGCCAATGGTATGTAACCTACCATGATGGCATCCACTATATTCCCAAAACCTTGCCAAGTTTTGGGCATCAAAACAAGGGAGGTTGCATCTTGAACATGAACACATTTCAATGGGCAAACCGTGGTGTACTCCAATTCATGTCCCATCTATTCTTTAAACAAATACAAACACAAACTATATTATATCAAATAAATTATAGTAGATGAGTACACATCTTTACTTGCTAATAACCATGAAAATGTTTTATCATAGTCACAAATTAGCAATGTTTATGTTGGCATTGGCATACAAAATCAAAGCAAAAGGTAGATATCATAATATATATCAAGAAGTGCAAACATGTACAAGGACATGCAATACCAATGTTAAAATGTTGTTAAACATATGTAATATATGTAATTGCATTACATGTATAATTAGTACCGATGCCCCTAGTATCGTACTTAAGTTATATACAAGCAATACTTGTGTTCCAATTTTGACTGTAGGTTGCAATACCTATTATATCATTGTTATGACCATTACAAATTATTGGAGAAAATTCTAAACTATGCAATATTTATGGTCCAAATTTTCCTAAGGGTTACAATATTTATGATAACTTTGTTACACCACTACAAATTATTGAAACATTTTCAGAACTATGTAATACCAATGCTCCAATTTTGTAAAGGGGTTCGAATACCAATGATATCATTTTTATAACCATTACATATTATTGAAACATTATCAAAACTATGCAATACCTATGATTTTAGTATTCCCAATTTCAATACCTATGTTTGTGTGTTATATTGTGGTGTCAACACCTAAGATGTCATAATGTAATATGTAATTTAACTTGAGTGAGGTGAAAAAGGGTATAATGGTACCTTAAAATGCAAAATCTTCAAATGTCATATTTTCATATTGCACTCACTCCTTTATATTCTTCCTTAGTAAACCTGAGCCACCTTTTCCATGGTAATGTTTAAAACCTAAACAAATTAATAACCCCATGTTGATTTTATTGATTTAATAAAAAAAAAGGCCTCATGTTTCAAGGCTGGTGATTTTAGTGGGCCCATATTTTGGGGCCAAGGGGAGAAAGTTGAATGTTTTTATGGAAATAAATGAAGGAGGAAGGAATCTCAAAAGTGGAAGGGATAAAGGCTCACACTTTCCTACTTTGAATTGGTGGACCCACACATCCCTACTTTAAAACAATGGGACCACAGTAACAACATTCTTCATCTCATATTCATCTTGCTAATTGGTGCCAATGTGGGTGTGGTTTTGCTTTGGCCTTCTTTTTTGGTCAATTTTTTTTAATGCTATATCAAATAAATTGGAAGCAAGTTTTTTTCCTCAAAATCCTCAAATAGTCTCTCATCTTCATGGTGCTAATTAGTGCCTATGTGGGTGTGGTTTCGCTTTGGCCATCTTTTTTGGTCAATTTTTGAGATAAAAATTGCAGTATCGTTTCCTTTTTTCAAAATCTTCAAATAGCTCCACTAGCAAGGATCCCCAACATTAATTAGCATTAAATGATGACTGTCCTAAGTGGGCTGTGGCATTTTTTCAAAAGTGCGGCTATAAGTGACGACCTAGGAAATGCATAGGTCTAGATGTGGTTAATTTAATTATTTTTATTTTCAAAAATAACAAAATTTTCACGACTTTTTAAAGTTTCTGAGAAAAAATTCCCCAAGATGTGAAAATTCGCCCCTGCAAAACACTGGTTACAAACTGGGGAATGATAAAAGAACTTTTTTGTATAAAAATATAATTTTGACTCAAGTAAAGGCAAGGTTTGTGCAAAAAAAGAAAAAAAGTACATAATGGCAGATTTGAAAAGAAGTACCTACCTTACAAAACTTACCTACCATGAATGTTGATCTGGATGTTATGAAAGTGGTGAATTCCCACTTGACAATATGCCTGAAAACCAACCTCAAAATACACTTTGAATAGTCCTTTATAAATCCTTGGAAACAGGGTGTTTTTATTTGTTAAAAAATTGTTCGGTAGGTGCACTGGAGATCCTCCAAAAGAGGAATAAATCAAGTTTGGCTACATGACAAAGTAGACATTTTATGAAACCCCCTTATACCTATTATGGTGACATCCTTGGAGCTATTGTCTAAATCTGGCAAATTCAACATCTTTTTCCTCAAAATATGGTCACTTTATACCAGTTCTCCACACAAAAAATCATTTGTAGCTCAAGTCAAAGAAATAAGTTATCATGATTTCTGGACGATCAATTCCTTCCTTCAATAATTGAGATATTTCAATGTCTACACAAATAGTTTGATGTGGTCTTCCACAATTGTGTCAATGTCATTTGGAGTTTCAAAAGGGAAGGCCCTCCTCTTTCTATCTTGGTTTTTTTTTTTTTTTTGGTCAAAAAATTTCAATTATGTTAGAAAGAATGCAAGCATCTTCCATCTTAAATCAGGTCATAATGGCATGTCTAGCCATTTCCTAACTTCCACGCCTTCAGAACATATCCCCATTGCCACAGCTGACCTATTGATTGTTGAGATGGAAAGCTTTTGACATCTAGTTTGTGTGCTAACTTGACGTCCTTTAAATTCTCCCTTGATATTTAATACCTTGTTACATTTTCTGAATCAGCAGTGTGTTTTTTAATAAAGTTTTGCAGGGTTTTGACTTGGGAGGATTTGCACCCCTTTTTTTCATTGCCAAGTAGCAAATTTTTAACCCAAAAAACTCACTGGTTGGTAGGTATGTATGTTGCTGGTGGGCCAGAATCCCCATCAAGTATCAGGGTGGTTCTTAATAGTTCATAATCATGGTTCTCAAACAAAATCAGATACCCACTTTCTGAGATATATATATATATACATAACCTGGTTTTAACCAATTGAAGTCAAATAACTGCATGCAAACTGCTGGATTCTTTGCTGCTTCTTTCATAAAACCTGCTGGTTTTTGGAGGGGTTTGGAGGGTTTAGGGTTTCCAGTGGCTTCTTTGATTCTGATTTCCAAATACTTGGAACCTGGTGGTACTCTGATTCTGAATTTTTTAAACCAAGAAGCAACGGATATTAACAAAATCAATGAGCTGCCCGATCCTGGTATTGACCAGTGTTGGGCAGTTCTTTACAATTAAGAAGAACTTCCAGGTTCCGGGTGAAAAAAAGTAGAACTGTTTCTATTCCAGTTTCACATATACATTAGGATCAGGAATCCATTCCAGGTCTGCTTCTTCCAAAGACAATGCGGTTCTGATTCAGACCCAATCCCAATTCCAATCCAGTTGCAGCAAAACCTGGACTGGAACTAGTAATTATTAATTTCTGGTTTTCAATGGGATGAAGTGTTGCAGCACTCCATTGTAGCTATGTCTCCCACGGATATCAAGAGGACACTAAATACCCCCTAAATGAGCTCTGACATAGCATTAGTTCTGCAACCTATTTGGTTCTATGCACTGCACAATTTCATGTCCTCCATGATCAAGACCTACCCTGCTTAAGGACAATTCTTTTGGGTATGTTGTGTTGTTTCTCACTAGCTTTGAACCCATCACTTCAGAGGAGTAGGACCTAGAATGTGTAGTGTCTAATGCCCACCCAACACTGGTTAATATCAATAGTCCTGTTATGAATTGTTTTTGTCCGGGCATTAAGTTAATGTATAAATTGGAGGCTTTGATTTTGGGGTTGTGAGTATGTGTGTGTGTGTGCGCGACAAGGTTCTCATCCTTCTTAAATTAAACCACCCCCTTACACACTTGTTGATCTTGGTGCCAAAATGTTATTTGCTTTTTGTAAAGCTTTTGATCAAGCTTTGAGAAGCTCCATGTAGGGTGCCCTAGAAGCTTTGACTAGAAAGCCATAGAAAGCAATTGGTATTGGCATAGCAAATACGCTTGGAGCTGCTTGGATAAGATGCTTGCAACCAATGTGAGGAGGTAACACCTTACATGTCGCAACCCTACTTTGGCCAAGTGTGGGGGTGAAGCCCAACACTTGGAAAAGTTGGGATTTGGAGTCCTCCGGGACTCCCGAATGTTTAGAGCTCGACAGCAGGACCCAAAACACCTCGCATCGGGGTGTTCTTGGTGTCATTGGAAAGGTCTTGAAGCGTAGATATCGAAAATGGCCTCGCATTGGCCATTTGGACATCTGTCGCCCAAGTTATGGGCAAAAGAAGGGCCGGGAGTCAAACTGACAGTTTGACTCCCGACCACTAAAAGTCGGGAATCGACCCCTTCCCGAAGTCCGAATTGGGAGTGCGATACGTCGTTGGAAAGATCTCGACGAGGGCTACAACTTTGGTTCAGACCTCGTCGCGATCCAACTCCGCAGTCGGGAGTTATGGCCGTTCAAAGTTCCGGGAGTCCCGCCGGGACGATTTCGGGACAACTCCGGGACTCCATTTCGGGAGTCCCGGGAATTTGTGCCATTTGGGTGTAGCCCCCACAACGTGGCGCAGAGTATACTATAGGGAGTATGGTGGTGGCATACTCCCGAGCCAAGGATGTGGTGAGTCCAAGTGAGTCCGGGTCCCCGTGGCTTGTTCCAACACCAAAAGAGTGCAAATGGATTCTAACCAACTTGTGTTGGTTTGTGATGCAGGTTCGTGTGATCTAAAAGCTTGATCTCTTCCTAGTCTAATCCCGGGGCTCCCAACTCGACCCTCTACCCCTTTCTAGAGTTGGAAGCCGGGAGCGTGCTACCAAGTCTCAATTCCGCAACTTGACTTTGGTGAGACCCTCAAGTGGGTTTCACCCCCGTGACTTGGGAGCGCGTCATTACAGGCATGGGTTGTGAAACATACAACCTCATCACATGCCCAGCAAGCCCAGGTACTAGAAAACCCTAATCTAATTAATTGTGTCAAGGACATTGGAAAAGATACAGAAGGAACTTTTCAAATTTAGTATTTTTACTTTAAAATGCCTCTCCTGCCAGAATTTCCCATTTTCCATTTTAGGGATCTTACAAAAGTGTAAGGTAAGGAACCTTACACTTTCATAAGATCCCTAAATTTGAAGTCATTCTTTATGTTGGGGAAGGAACCCTGTTGAGGCTCTTCTTGGATTTGAGGGCCTGGCCAAGGGCTGTATCACCCTCAGCCAGGCCCTCAAATCCAGGAAGAGCCTCAATGGGGCTCCTTACCCTATACATAATTTGCTAAATCTTTAAGAGAAAAATACTAATAGATGTTGAAAGTGAGAACTGAAAATCACTCCTGCATTTTTCATTCTTGAGTTCTTTTCAAGGTCAATATAAAATTGGCAAGAACTGCACAAACTTTGCAATGAGTATACAAACTATAGGGTTTAATTATGAGGGAAAAAGGGGAGAAAGGAGAAAAACGAAATACCTCAAGTCTGGTTGTGGTTGTATTTCCATGTCTTGTGGCTCTAGCTGAGGAAAAGGCGGAAAACAATAGTGAGCAGCTAAGTCCTTTACCTTGATCTGCCCATGGATAAATAAAGGAAAAATAACATAACCTACCCATCTGGTAGAGGGTTTCTTCCACCCTTTTAATCACCATACCTGGATTGTGAAAATATTAGACTGAAATTGTTTCACCCCTAATCTGTTCGTATATTTGAGGTTTAGCTTTATCCAATGGCAGGTAATTGTTTTTAAGTGGGATACAAAATGCACTGACCAGTGTTGGGCGGATATTAACTGTCGACTTGGTCATCAACCAGGTCCAATGCAGGATATGACATATAAACTTGTTAGGTTGAAAATGAACTGACATCTGGCGAAGACCCTGCCCAGCCTGGTATAAAGTTTCTAAAGACCCAGCAGGACCCTATTTTGAACAACTATGATTCCAAACCTGAATTGTTCAAACTGGTGATAATGAATAGTATGGCTCTTTCCCTCTCTCTCTCTCTCTCTAAATTTTCTCCCATTTGTGGCAATTTTAGTGTTCAAAGATTTTGCCTGCAAATTTGCCATGAACTGCTTTGTCCTCTCGCAATTGTGAATGATGATGATGAAACCTTCAGGGATTCACTGAAGGTTCAGGGACATGCTCCAATATAGTGCATAGCTGCAATCACTAAAACATGAGCTTGACAATGGCTAAAACTTTATACCTCAGTTCTTGCTCGCTATGATTTGCTACACCTCATACCTTGTGTTCCTTCATGACATCCAAAGAAGGTGTGTTGTTATCATGAACAAGAAGAGTGAGTCTTCATCTTTTTTGTATCTATGGACTAGGTAACCAGCAAGAGCTCTTGGATTACTGCACATAATCAAGCAACAGGAGCGGTGAGATTATGTCCAGTAACTGGGCAGCTCGAACCACTTACCAGACATAATCAGTCATCAGTGGATGGTGAGTGATCACTCACTTGCCTTCCACCAGTCGTAGTAGACAGAGGTTATGAGAAAACAGGTCAATGGCATGCACTCCCCCAAGGGTCAACACAGGTTATGAGCAACAGCCAATTGTGTGGCATGGTGCACATAGGTTATCACTTATAATCCATGTGACGCCAGCCAATCATGTCATGAGGCAGCCCTCGACAACCAGTTCTGGTCAAGATAAACAGTAGACACACTCTGCTATCAGAATGCTTGTGAAACTGCAGTTTTTATACAGGTAGCTGAGTCCTTTCAGTTGCTTGCAATCTGTAGCTCCTGCAAAATGAGATTTATAAGTACCAATCTTGACCAACCTTCAAGTAAAAGAATTATGTATTGAAGCCGATTTAGGGTTTAGGGTTTCATACATGGATTGTTATGAAATTTGTGTTTAGGTGGAAGAAATTTTAAAACCACTATCAATGCCAATGGAAGGAAAACAAAATTGAACTGAAGTTTATAACCAGTTGTAAGTTACGACCAGAAGGTATTTGCCTACATCTGGCACAATTGCAAAAAAATGATATAACCACAGTGGATGGACATATTTTTCCAAAACAATATTAACCCTAAACCCTGGTCCAATGGATGTGTTTCTCTAATTTTGCTACTGGATACAAAATGCCAGAGGTGTAACCCAGCACCCACAAATGCACCACCCCCATTTTTCTGTCTTGAGGCCATCCAATTGGATGAACCCCAATTTTAGAACCCATGGCATAATTTTAGAAACCTCAGCTTTGGGGACGTTAGATGGAAAACAAGAACCCAATGAAAAAAAGTTTCCTGTCCATGCACCATCCATGCATGGTGGTTGGTGCATTTGTGGGTGCTGTCTCACTCTGGCCATCCTATTATACAAAACCCCACAGAACACTCATTTCAAATTTTCGTGCTGAGCATCTTACGTGTGCAAGCAAGGAGCTCACCATATACTTCTGAATTTGATGGATGAAACCAAGTATAAACTGAAAGCCTAGAAATAAGACTGGCAACATTTGAAACAATACCTATCCTCAATGTTCAATACTTGGTAGGAAGTTACAGTGAATTTTTTTTATGCCACAACATGTAATAAGGAAGCACCTTGTTTGAGCCAACAATTCCGATAGATTACAATCTAGATGGTCTCTTCCAAGCTAGCATGAAGATGGAGCAGCTGCTTGTACTCTGTCAAGAGTGATGGGATATCATCCATTCGCACCTGAAGCATAGAGTCTTCAGGTCAGAATTCTATTGGACCCATTGCAGTAGGAAGGGGCACATACATACAGCAAAAAATAAGTGATTGATTTGTGACGAAAAAATATTTGCAGGTGACAATTGTCCTTCAAAGCAATGATCAACAATCTCATGAAAGAAAGGCATCCATGTTGATGGGTCATTGCTCAAAAAATTGGCCTGTTTTGCTCGAAAAATGAACTGGGCATCCAAGACCAGCTTGAAAGCTGTGCCTCAAGGTCTGCATTTAATCAAGGACACAGTTTTTTTTTTAAGTCACCTGATTAGCATCTTGCAAATGGTAGAAACGGTATGTGTGCAGTTTGGTAGCTTCACCATGCAGAGCTTCACACTCCAATATCCCACTTCTGCAAAGAAAATGTGGAATGCCATCAAACTGCTGTAGAATGGGACAACCACCACAATTCAAATGTCCAATGCACCAGTAGTGTACAATGGAAGTTGGGTGAAATCATCACATTTCAAAGAAAAAGAATGAAAAAAGAATGTCCATTTTCCATTGTTATGCATGAAAGCCAAATCAGAAATTTACCTGTGTAATTTAGTCAAGAGGCGACAATAGTCACGAAGCAGAGGGCTGAGCTCCCGCAGCTGAATAGAATGTGCATCTGATTGCCTCCAATGCTCTCTCACTGTCTGAAAGCATCCAAATATATGTCATGACACTCAGATCATATAAAAAGCCTAAAGCAAACTTGACCAAATGGCTTGAGAATAATTTTCACTCAGAACCATGATCAATGTGAAACCCACCTTCAGAATAGCATCCACAGTAGGAGCAGATTGACTGTTCTCAGGTAGCAATCCTTGTCCCAAGGTCCAAAGCTCCTTGTCAATGACTTCAGTGTAAGGAGATGTAGCCACTGCTGCAAGTGGCAGTCCAAGACGCTCTCGTAGCTCGCGCAATGGTGATGCAGGGCCTTGACGACTCCTCTTTTAAGTCAAGACACAGAAATGAAGTCAAATAACATATAATGTGACTGAACCAAATCTACCCAACTTTAAATGCCATGTTTAGAAATGGGACATATATAGAGTTTACAAGTGCCAATCAGAAACTTTTGAGTCATCAATTACTCAATATGGGTATTTTAAACCAAGTCTTGGTTTATAGTTGGGACTGAGACTTCCAACCGTAGCTATCCTTGAAAAGAAGAAATGTGAACAAAGTTGTATGGTCTGTACTGTTTCAGCATAGGGACAAAATAAGTCAAAAAGGAAATTACATCAGGAAATGTCTGAGGAAGAAGCGTTGATGGTGGACCGGTAGCCTTGAAACTGCTAGCTGGAGATAGCACTGCTTTCTTTGAAATCGGATCATCTGCATCCACATCATGCCACAAAAGTCTAGCCTTCAGTTCTATCTAAAAAGACCTTATGATTTAGCAATTTCCAGCTTGCCTTGGCATCATTTGCAAGTTTATGTGTTGGAAATGAAAATATTCCTCAGATTTTCAATCCCATGAAAGTTGGCCTAAGAACAAAATTCATGTTCACATTATTGGCTCAAACAAAAAAAAAGCCTGAAAAGATAAAATCAGGGCAAGGGAGAAAACACCTTCAGAAACAAGCCACCACATGTCACCAAAGGTAGACTTGCCATCATACCCACCAATCAACAAAAAGCGAGGCCCAATACGAGTCATGGTGTGATATGCACGGGGAGGGGGTGGTTCATTGCTTACAGGCAACTTCTTCCACTGGACCGTTGCTGCACACAGAGCTCAAACCTCAAGTATTGGACATCATAAAAGACATTTATATCTTCAATGAAAAGTGCAATGAATTTTGCAAGTCAAACAAGCATAAAACATGGAAAGACAATGCAAATCTACCTCGATCAAGGACCATGGAATCATTATGGTAGATGTCATAACGAGTCAGCCAACCACCAGTTCCATGGCCGCCAAAGATCAGCAACTGCAATAGATTCAAGCCACAATCACTGACAGTTTCTCATTCCTCTATCTCAATACCCCTTTCATTCACCTTGCTGAAATTGCTGAGTTGCAGTTGCCAGAAAGTACTTTGATACCCAAAGAGCAATCACCAACAGATTGATCTCCGACAAGAAATCTAAGAAGAAGAAAATGGCATGTGCTTATAGTTAAGAAAACAGCAGACCTGAGATCCACCAGATGTGGTAGAGTGCCCACAGCGAGATGCTGGGGCAGAACCAGGGAGCTTCAGCTGAGTCCAAGCGGGTGGCTCCTTTTCTTTCTTCCACAAGGCACACAATCTATCAAAATAAATGTTGAAGAGAATCTATTTCTGTTGGATAACAGATGAGAATCGTGTGTCCTCAACGTTGTTCGATGAAACTAAAGCTTACCTATGGATCAAAAATGAAATCTGAAGTGAAAGTGCCACAAATCTTACCTTCGTCAAAAAGTCCCTTGAGTGCCCACAAGTCTCCCATTATGGGACCCCCTCCTCCTGCAAGCCCCAACTACGTAAAGGATCAAACTACATTCATAATCCTGTTGAAATTTCTGGGCTACAAAAAACTTCCAACCCAATTAAATACTGAACTCAAAACATTCTGCATGCCTGTTCAAAGAGACAAAGGGACACACAAGATTGGACCTCTGCCACCAAAAATGAGCATGCGCTTCTCCACCATGGTAGCACTATGGCCACAACGGGGTGCCGGTGATGGCCCTGATAAAGGCAGCAGCCTCCATTCAAGTGATACTGCAGACAGGGGAAAATTGTAAATGTGAACTAAGTGAAACAAAAGCAAGCTCTTCTATGTGACATCTGTTTGATACAGTGACTCTGCAAAGATGCCAACGGAAAGGATAAAAGTTGATGTGTGGTCATTGTACATACTTGTATCAAGCACATAAACATCAGACAACCACTTTGTACCATCCCATCCTCCATATCTGCAAGCAAGAATGGTCTTAATGAAGCTCTGGGTAGGTGATGTGCCAACCGCAACAAAAAGGAGAATGAAACATAGTATCTAGAATGGACACGGGCCCAAGGACTTCAAGGACAAAGAGAAAAAAAATGTTGGCTATATCCCATAGAGCCTCATTGAATTAGGTGCACTCCAATAACAACTATGGGTAGCTTCAATGCCTTTTGCTTTAATATACTGCAAGGGGGGGGGAGGGAGAGAGAGAGAGAGAGAACACACATCACAAGTTTGCCATTGCCAACAGAGGCACCAGCTGCAAAGTCACGGGGAGGTGGAAGATCACCATATCCGCTTAACTCTACCCACTCCCATGTATCTGGATGCAGACCAAAAAGCAAGTAGATCATGGTGGATGTTTCAGTCCAAGTGCAATCTTTCCCAAACCAAAGGATCATCACAATAGAATCATCTGATCATTTAGTGCCTTAGACCAATCTCTGACATGGGTAACAAGATACATGCATTCTAGTAGTGTGGTCATGACAAAGAGAGCAGATATGCGTACGTAGTGCTGTCACTCACCAGTATCCAACATCCAAAAATCTCCAAGCCTGTATCAACCACACCAAGACCTCAAAACTACAGTATTTTCTTGTGTGGATATATTTATCTGTTAAGCAGTACTTGCAAAACTTTGCAAAACCTTGATCATTCAAACCTGATTATCAGCACCCTAATTTGTGACAAAAGAAGCAAGATCACATAGTTTGGGTGTAGAATTTAAAAACCGTTTGCGACCAGAGCGGCCACCAAACACAAACATGTGGCAACCAATGGCAACAGCCACATGAAAAGCTCGTGGGCTGGGTCCAACCGTAGCCTGGCCATCTCCACTTCCCGTGCATTCCGGTTCATACCAAACTTTGTTGTCTGCCAATCCTTATGTCAGAGAGCCTGATTGTTGTGTGACTTCAAAATGCACCCTCATGCTAATCAATTTTATAATCTGTAGGGGTGACATTCAACCCTAACTTTTGGAACCCTAATTCAACATATATCAATCCTCCTTCAGTATCTTGCACAAATCGGAAGTCGTGGGAAATCAAAGAAAACTGTCAATCTTACCAATGTCCAGAACAACCACATCCTGTAGGAATTTTTTCTCATGCAGCCCACCAAAAACCACCACTCGATTCCCGCTTACCCGAACTGCTGAGTGCCCACTAACCCAACACCATGGAAGCAAATTGACAATTCATTCAAAATGCCTTTTCTCAGTCCCAGCTGTGATTTTTCAGGTGCATAAAAGATCTGTGTAAAGATATTCAGTCCATACAGACTTTCCCTTAATTTCTCCAAGTTTCTACCAGATCTCAACTTCATGACAGAAAATCCAATTTATGTTTTTCTTCCCCTAAAAACGAAATTACTACTATGATCATCATCATCCTTTTTATCACACCAACTATTCATTCCATGTGGTTACTCCATAAAAGAGGAATACATGCCTGCAGACGGGAGATTTTTCACTACCCAAAAGCTAAAATGAGACAGGAGTGAGATACAATCACAAAACAGAGGGTCAATAACAATACCCACCTGCGGAGAGAAGGAGGATCGCCCTTGAAATCCCCCGGCCCACACTGTACCCATTTCATGTTCGATTGTTTTTTTTCTTCTTCCAGTCGAGGGTGGGTGGACGCCAACTCCCTTCTCACGAGCTAAAAAGAATTTTTCCAGCCCTTTGGGTACTTCTGCTTTCCTCCAGGCTAAAGTCTGCAAGAATAACAACACACCCACAAAAAACTTCCTTCGCTTCCGATGCTAAACCACTGCAGAAGATGGAAATCGTACAGAGCTTGCTTCGCTTGCAAAGCATCAGCAATCTGCCTGAACACGGCCCCTTAGGGCTCTTTGCGGCCCTTAGGGATCTTTGGGCCCCTAGGGTTTGGGAGAATTTGAGGCGTGCCCTTGTGCACCCATGGGATCAATGAATTCAAGCAATCTTATTGGTCAAAAGCTTTAAATTGGTCCCAAGGCCTTTAGACGAAGGTCCAAGACAAAAAATTGGCAAATTGAGGCTAAACCTAAATGGCACCTGTTTCAACACATTTCCCAAGATCCCTCATTCAAGGTTAACTATTCCATACTTCATTTTAAAGATTGCCAAACATTAATTTTTGATATTTAATACCTTATTGATATTTGTCCGAATGAAAAAATTAAAAATTTATTCTAAATATTTTCAATGATGTACGCAATTATATCAAAATATAAATTATTTTATTTTATGTTTTCTAATTGTTAAGTTAAATTACATTTTGATGACGATTCAATGGAAAAATAAAAATCAAGCACTTGACTTGTAGGAAAATGTTTTATGGCTTTTTTTAATAATAGATAAATAAATTATTTATTTGCCACATTTTAATCTTTCCTTCATTAAAAAAACATATTATACAATGAGATTATTATTTTTAATAAAATTAATTACTTCACGTGTAATTTTATAAATTAGGTAATATATCAATCATATTTCAGAAATATATAAATATATATATATGATTTTTTATATCAGTCGTATTATTCATGATGTCTTTTTTGTATTTTATATTTGAATCAAAAACATATTTAGAATATGTAGATTATTAGTGAATTTGATCGTATTTTATATTTTATATTTTTACAAGTTAAAAACATAAATTTTATATTAAATTATGATAAATGTCTTATGATCAAATAAATGATATATTCCTTGGACATCTTAAACCTCTATTTGATTAAAACATATATCATACTTGATTATGATTATAATGTGTTGTAACTTTATCAATAAATTTTAATTTGAATGTATAATATCTAATTAAATGAACATCATATATAATCTTTACAAATAAATCATAACTCAAATATATTTAATACATAATAATAATTTGTATTGTTAATGTCACTTAAAATACTAATAAGTCATTAAACACAAGTTGATTATCACTAATTCCAAAAATGCCACATATATTTGAATCATCAATGTATTGTAGATGAAAAATTTATTGGGCCATGGTTGCCAAAATAACTATGACCAATTTCAAAGCAACTAGTTTTTCATCCATCCAAGGATCCATTCAATATTGGATGAAAATGTGCACATTCATTTTACTTCTCCATCCAAATAGGTAATAATCGCAAATTTAATCACATTTGCAATTTCATTTGGTTACATCAACATTGTAATCACATATCCAACTACACACATTTACAACTAAAATGTCATGTAAGACTAACTTAATTGTAGTCACAAAAGTAGTTGATTTGAACATTAGTTGCATCTATAGTCATAATCAAACAAAACAAAGAGGATGTTGAACAATGAAGAAAAATAATTAAAATTAGAAAAATATTTATGTTTTACCATTTAAAACCATGGTAACCATGGCAAGTTGTTATTTTTCATTCATATGAATGTCAAGGAATTCAAACCAAATATTCTTTTGATACAATTTTAAGTTTAAATTTTGATTTAGGACCTTTGAAAATGAACACATATTGCATCAAAAGGAATCAATTTTGCAAAGGACTATCAAAAGGACTCATACAATAAAAAAATTAATGAGAATTTTTTATTATTTAAATTGATCCAAAATTTTAGAACTTCAAAAGTCCTTTACCACATATAAATGGGTTATAATGTACATGATGTGTTAGGAAAAGTTGTAGCTTATTATATAAGAAAACATTAAAAAAATTTAAATCAATTTTTGGTTATGATTTGAAATTGTTATCACTTTTAAAGATGAAACATTAAGCTTACAAGGAATCAACACACAAAATTTGTATTTACTCAAAAATTATTTGAAAAACATGTCATGTATTTGAACAACTATAAAAATTTGGGAAAACAATTGTTCAAAAATTCATTTGTATGAAGAAAAAAAATTTGGGCAAAAGGACATGAAGTCCTTCTCTAAAGTAATGTCATTGGCTCATTTGATTTCTTTTGCACCTCATGTTCTCTTAATGTTAAGAACTTCATTACTTCCTTTAAACATCAACTAGGTAACAAGGGGTATTTTTCAAACATTTGGGCTTTCAAGGCAATAATGGTTATGATTACATCCAAAACAAATGTTTCCTAGAACAATAGTTTGAAACGCAAGATGTCTATGCATGGAAATGGTAGTGGATGTGATTTGGTGAAGTGGATGTCATTTGGTGGTGACCTGTTTGATCATGTGAAGCATGTCGGGGAATGGATGACCCTTGTTGGTCATGTGTATGTTCTAGTTTATTGTAAAATGATGAAAAATATTTTTTGTGACATGCAATTTAAAAACATGTACATTCAATGTGTTTTGTGGTGGAAGTTAAATAATGTGATGGCAAAAAATGGTGTTCCTAATACAAATATCAAGGGTTTCATGGCTAATAGTGCCCCCAATTGGTACACAATGTGAATTATGTATGGTAATGAAGATGCAAGTGAACTAATGATTGATAGCAAGCAAGCTTATTATTTTGACTAAAATCAATCAATGGGCAAACACACAAAGCAACAAATCAAGCCAAAGATGTAAGAAAAACACAAGGTGTTTTGTTATGAATATAAGAAGGCCACATCATTAGAAGAAGCAAATGTTCAATATGCAACCATTTGATGCCGATGATATTTGTCCATGGCTATTGATGAAGCTAAACATCAAGAATCGTTAATTTTTTGGCATTTTTTTTGGATTTCTTCTAGTGATTGTAATTTTCCTTTATCTTCAAAGCCATTAACAACATTGAAACAAAACTTCATTTGTTTTCACATTAACTATTCAAAGTGATTAATTAATATTCAACAAGCATTAGACTTATTTTTATTTGCTTCCATCATGTTCTAGTCACCTACAAAACTCATTTACAACCATGAAATAATTTGTGTACCATTATGGCCCAAAAGTAGCAACAATTAATGGAATCATTTTGTGTGTGCATATATATTATTAATCCCTAAGTCCTTTCTTTGCAACCCATGTAATTTGATCCAACAAACCTTACCCATTAGTTGTTTATTTTGTACCACCAATTTGCTAATTTTTCCAAAATACCAAAATGTATATTCCACCTTTGCCAACCTTGTTTTCTTGATTGGTGTAACCAACCACAATTTTAAATATTAACCTTTAAAGTTACTCCATAATTGACTTAGACCAAAAACATTTTGTCCAATTTGTGTTCTTAGATACATAAAACATCAATGCTAATGAATTGGTCTAGTTATTACAATTGTAATTTTTGAATTGAAATTTGATTATTCAACCTTTTGACTATTCAATCCTTATTTGCATGACTAATGAAATAATTGTAATTCACATTCATTACTTTCACATTTGCTTCTTCTAATCTTTCAAACCTTCCCACCCGTTTGGTAAGGAATGGTTTTTGTTTCAAGGTGACCAATTTCTTGTATTTGGTTATGGGTACTTAACTTAACAACATGAAAGTGAAAACTTAAAGTTTTCTATAGAAATTGGACCACTTTTGACTCCTTCCTAGGTTAAAAATGGAATAACCATCCCACATCTTTCATCTTCACAATGATAAAAATGTTTTATAATCCTTACAAAATTACGAATGTACATTAAAAGCAACCTTCGATCAACAATTCAAATGGTGTTCCATTTCTACCCATAACCCTTCGTAGTTTCCTTTACGTTTTGGAATGATAGCTTGCCCATTTCATGTATTATAAACTAGAGTTAAAGGTTAGAAGCTTTTATCAACACATGTATTTTGCTTTCTTGCACTTACAACTACCAATTCCTTCTTTTTAGACCTTAAAAGTCACCTATAATAAGACCTCTTACTTTCTTACCCATGCCATGACTTCCTAACCATTCGGGAACACACAAAAAACGGTTTTTTTAGTGTAATTGTTGTACTTGTGGAGAACCCAAGAATAATTGATTTTGACCTACCTTTAATTAAAAGCTTAGTGGGTAAGAAAGGTTGTGCTTTCAGTATTGCCCCTTAGTTGAGAACACTCCATGATCAATTAATGCTTAACCCTTCTTTTTGTCCCCAACACCTTGTATAAAGACCATGCCATAGTGCCTTCACTTGGATGTTGCCTTATTTCATCCTTTGTGATGTCCGGTCTACTTAGGATAATAAAAGCCATTACCAATGTTTAGACAATTCCCAAATAATTTTAGCTAAATGTAAATTATAATGTTTAGACAATGTTTGGACAAATGTTTTACATTATTGACTATGCAAAAAAACAATCGCTACATGTTTTTTAACATGCCAAAAGATATTTTATACTTTCAAACTTATCTAAATGTTAAATTTATATTGAAAAAGGTGTATCACAAAAACAACACACATTTTCAACATTAATTTGATGTATTAGACTTGTAAATATGTGAAATAAACATCAATTATGCAAAATTTGGTTTATTATACCATAGTTTAACCATGTATGCCCTTGATGTTCCAAGTTCTACCCCTTGGTTTTCCACAACAACATGGTTTAAAACCAAACCTTCCTTACTAACCACACCCCCATTGTTTCCACATGTTGCCTTCCTGGATCCTTTTATTCTTTAACTAACAACAACTACAACATTGTTTGCATGGGATTTTGATCATGTTTTTTGGATGATCCTTTTTCAATTTATCCCCACTCTTATAAATTGATTTTACCATCTCCAAAAGCTTAGTTACATGCTCCCATATTGGCTAGGGATCTCCCCTTTTTGTCATGTTTCTTGTCCTTTTTATTTATTATTGTTATATACCCTTTCTTGTTCACCATAGCTCCATTCTTCTCCTTTTTTTACATTTCTAGCCTATTTGATTAATTAACTTGTTTTATTGTACCTTTGAAAATAACATCACCTTGAACTACTACCCATTTCCTTTTTTGCACCCCCTTTTTATGTTGTCCTTGTTTGGTTATATCTTTTACTACGAGCTTAGGTTTTTTCCCTTACCTATCATTCCTATTAGCCTTCCTTTTAAATGCTACCAAGGCTAAAAATATCTATAATTTGATGAAAACCTACATCTTAATGACATAAATTGTAAAGTATCAAAATCACAATTGATTCTCATGTTGTTTTGTTCTTTACCTCTAAGGTTGTTTCCCATCCTTTTTCATCTACTAAAACCATGAAAAACATTTCTTTGAGATCAGAACAAATCAATTTTCCCATTTTCATCTAAGTTATATTTTACCCATAAAACTCATGTTGGGTTTTAATGGAATATATATTATATAGGTAAGGCATCTATCCAATTTTTAACCAATTTAAAACCCTATATGTTAATTAAGGGCAACTTTTTTTTAGACCTTTATAATAATTTGTAATTAACCATTTTTCCAATAACCAACCAACATTAATCGATACTCAAAACATCGTAGGGAGGTCACTCCTTGTATATAAAAAACACCTAAAATAAAAAGGTATTTTTTGTGTGTTATGAAATGTGAAATGCGTAAATGTAAACATAAACACCATGAAACACATTTTATATTTAAACATTTTCATGGCACTATGTTTACATTTACATAAATAAATTATATATAAGTTGCACCCTATTTTTTTGCAGGCCATTTGGAATAAAATGAAAGTGACCTCCCCAATCAAACATCCTTGTGCAAAACCCATTATTTTCAAATTTCATGAGGTGTCACCTTATGTCATATATGGGGCTTGAAACATATTTAAACAAAGAAAAATGCATGTAATAACACGTCTAAGGCTAGGGTTACATTTTCATACTTGAAAAAAACACCCATTATTATTCCATGCACATAAAATTTACATACATAGCAACATCACAAACTTAACATCTCATGATTTGATATTGGAAATTGTGAAAAAATTGTTCATTCATAATTCATACATTTCACGCACTAATATTGTGCATTGAAAACACATTTGACACACAAATTTATAGAAAGATGACAAATTCATGTGACATTCATTCATTCATAATTCGTATTTCATTCATCAACATATTTATCAATGTGTCAAATGTGTTTCCAAAACATGATATTCATGTGTAAAATGTACAAACTTATGAATGAATGAACTTCACGCGATTTTCATTATTAATTCATCACATGTTAAATTTGTGATGAAAAACATCCAATCATTTCCATGGATGAAAAATGAATGGATAGTCAATAATAAAGTTAGTAGTTAAAATGTATTTTCATGATCCGCATTTATACCTTATATCCATTCATATAATTATTTCCATGATCCATACAACCTATTTGAAATGGGCATATCAAATCTCACATGAATTCCAAAATAAAACATCATAAGGTGAAAGTAGTTTTAGAAGATCACCATTGTAAACCTTAAGCATGCCTATACCCAAAGGACACCAATGTCATTGTAGTTCCCACTACAATGCTTACATCAACAAAACGAGTAGTGGGTAACCCGTGGCTACGCCACTCCAGCCACCTTGAACGCTCTGTTAAGTTCTACTGTCTGCCCTGCACTGCCCCTCCCCTGCCCTCCCCTACCCTGCCCCTGCCCTCCCCCCTGCCCCTGCCCCATGTCCCTAAACAGACAGACCCCTCATTTCTTGAGACCTGAAACGAAAAGGTATGGCTTTCACTGTTGCCTTTAAATCTCTGTGGCCGGTTCCGCCACAGAAAACGCTCCCAGAACGCGGAATTGTCCGACTGTCCGGACCAATTCCACCGCGTCATTAAAACGCGGAACTATCAACTAAAACGCACGGACAGACGCACGCACACACATGTTGTAATTATATATAGGATTGAGCTAGCCTTGCCAATTTTTATCCCTACTTCGGCAACAATGCACATTGTACCATCATCACCAAATGGCCTAACATTGTGAATGAGAGAAAATTTTGGTTCTAAATTTTTAGGGGTTTTTGTGGTTATGTAATCAATGGAAGGTGACACTTTTTAAGTTTATTTTCTTGGTGATGATAATGTTTCCTTAAGAGGATCACTCCAAATACTTTTTTTTTGAATTGTTTTAAAAAGTTTCACCCTCTTCCATGATTAGTAATTTTCGGTTCTATCATTTTTCCTTTGTGAGTCATGATGCCCAAACTGATTTTTTATTTCAAAATTTGTCTATGCTTTCACAAGTACAAAAGCAAAATAACATATGGTTTACAATGTTTGATAAATGTTTGTCAATTTTTTTGAATATTTAGTTTAGGAATTTCGTAGGTCAATGAAATCAATTTAGAGATAGTTTATATTAGGAAATTAAAAAATTTTGTGCATGCAACAAGTTTGTTGCTACTATAACAACACTAACAAAAAAAAACCTTGTGATGAGTTGAAAAAGATGATGACAATGAAATTGAACAACTTGGGTTTTTATTTTTCAAAGTCAAGTCTTTGTTTTATGTTCCTATTTGCTTCTAATTCCTAAGATTTTGGGCATAAAGTTGGCACGTATACTCCACCTCTTTAGAAATTTGAATGGACAATTCACATTAGTTAAGGATGTTATGATGGAATTCAAATGATGATGAAAGTTGGGAGGAACAAGCATTGATGAATACTAGTTCTTTCTATTCAAGGGTTTAAGGTTCAATAGAAGGAACTTGTTTTAAGTAGAATGTTGGACAAGTAAATCATTTAATAAAAAAGGATCATGGGGTGTATATATATATAGTGTTTGCAAGTTCTAGGATTTAAGTAGGTTTAAGTTATAGGTCAAGTTTTAAAGTCCCCAAACCAAAGGTTTTGAATTTTGCTGGAACTTAATTGCACAATTGGTGTCATTTAGAAATTGAATTAGAATTTAAATTGAAGGGGTTGCCCTATTTTAAACAAGTTTAGGTTCTTTAAGTATATAAATACAACTTTATTACAAAAAAATAGTTTGGTCTTTTAGCACATTTTAGGCAAGTTATTACATTTGATTAATTATATAAATTAATTATACATTGTTTATATCCTAAATTATGTGCACTAGCTGAACAAACTAATATTACAGCAATTATTTTTTGTAATGGAGATGGAAGTAAACTTGGTCTTACATTAAACTCGCTTTAATTTTTTGTGTGGAAATGACCAAAATAAAATGTTTTAGAAATTCAAAGAACTAGTCTCAAGACCAAACTAAAGGTTCCATAAAAAACCAAAAAAG